>JBCAUG010412239.1:0-16186 GCA_038406175.1 Haplosyllis leylae
ATGATTCTCTGGGGATAGGTCGGCTACGCAGCGGGCGGTATGCCTCTTGCGTTCACGCAGGAGGACTTTCTTGTTTTGTATGTGGTTATGAAGGCTGGACTTTGTTGATTGCATGCAATACTTTGATTATTTTGGCTTTATTGGTAACATATCAAGTCTGAAACCCAATTGGCAGTTCAGGTGGCCTCACTTAAAAACGATGTCTGGAAACGTTTTTGAAGAATGTTCTAATAGTAATGGATCATAAACTTGGACGTAGTAGTCTGGGAATGTGAGAATTACTGAAGGGTCTAGCACATTGTTCAGATCTGTTTTGCCAGTGAAGGTTTTCTTGCTGTTAACTGTAGCATTTCTTCCTTTTGGCTTTATTTGATCAATATACTTTTCCAGGCAGACTACCTACCACTTTTGATATATCTACTATGATTAGTCTATAAGAAAACAACTAGCACCCAGAACTAGATTACAAGTTTACTTTTTCATAATACTTCTTTGAGATACTGCAGAATGTGGTGATGAATGGAAAAGTTGACATCATTGAAGCTTGTTTAAAACATGGCGGAGACATCAATCGGACGACAGAATGCCATGGGTCACTTCTGCACGCTGTTGATATTACCAGTGATCGGTTTTTTCACGTCCTAGAGTATCTTTTAAAGAATGGTAATCAGGTTTTTCACGATAAGGAAATCTGACGCATTTCTGTCAGATTATCTGATAGATCTAAAGTTACACAGAACAAGATAAATTTCGTCAAAAATTGCCCCCAGTGGGGTTTGAACCCACAACCTCCAGATCATTACTTTAATGCTCTGCCAACTGAGCTAAGTCACTATTAGGTTGTCTGTGTGAATCATTTAGACCTTTATAACGTCATGCTCTACTGGTTCCAGAAATTAACAAAGTCCAACATGTGAAGTGGTGCATGAAACAAACAAAGCTCACTTTAGAAATCTCCTGCGCAACAGATTCCTGCCTGGCTCAGCTGGCAGAGCATTGGAGTGGTGACCAGTGTCCCCCAAGAATGTCCCCCCAACAAGTAAAAGTGCGAGTACAGTGACCTCCCTGAAAATGTTACACGTTTTCAAGTTTACACCACTGAAGCACGATAAGGAATAAAATCACCGCATGACAACATGAGTATGTTAGACATAACCTGCATTTGACTCAGTCATTGCTTTTGCATAATGCCGTTCCAGTCCGGTTCTCATGTTCTTTTTCAGATTTAGTAAGTTCTGACAAAGATTCAAGTGGTTGTCTCTATCCATTGCAGGTTGCACACAAATAAATTTTGCATGCCCACCAAGTCGGCCATTCGAGGAAGATGACGAGGATAAAACAGCACTGTCTTATGCCTTATTTGCTGACGACATGAGAGGAGCAAAACTCCTGCTTGAACAGGGTGCCCGCGTGGACATAGACTACCCTTTGCATTTCCTTTTGGGATTCATAGTGAGAGGTTGTTTAGGTGTTAAGAAATGCCTGGAAACTCGTGCTATGGTCAAGGTACTTGTTAACCGTGGGGCATTGGTGGAATTGACCAAACCAACGGGAGCCAAAAGTATGGCATTCATGCTTAACATTGGTTGCGTTAATCCCCCAAAGAAACAACGGGAAATCATAGACTCTATCATAAAATTTATTATTTGTGAAAATGCAGTTAAAATTCCTGAACACAACACTGAAATTCGTATGCATTTTCCCTGTGAAGATGCCATGGAAGTTGAACATTATGGGATGTACCCGCATTTATATGAACTGGGATACAAAATCACGGAAGTTGAAAAGGTCATCCGAGAACAGTGGCCCAGTGAATACTTTGAAGCGGAAGAGAATAGGGTCTTGGACACCATCTTAAGCAGCAGATTTTGGAGTTTGCAACGTCTATGCAGGAAAATCCTGAGAAGAGCATTGGGGGCTCCAATAACAAAGAAAGTACAGGAGCTTCCTCTGCCTCAGTTGCTGAAGGAATATCTGTGCATTGATGTGAAAGATACACCATGCCATCAAGGCAATGTGAGTTCATTACTTTCACCAATCAGTACTTTGGAAAGTGTTCATAACTGTTTTTGTGCATTTCACAACTACTATCAGTTATTTTTGAGTTTCCAAAATATGTCATCACTTCAACTTCAAAGTGAAGTTAATTTAAATGCTTACGAATAGGTGCACCACTATGGCTATCATATCCAAATGTGACTTATGTGATAGTTTTGGTTCCATCCAAGTTCAGAAGAGGGTTTTTCTGCTTCAAAATAAGATGATGAAAAACTTTGTATTAAAGCAAAATTACCTTTACTTGCATTGAAAGATTAGCAGAACAGAACCTCGCTCTATGTGAAATGAGCGGGTATTGTTGATCTTTTGTAAGTTTTGTTATTGCTATCTAGATGTGAGACTATTATGTATTATAGTAATCTAGTCTGTGGTTATATTTTTTAAGATTTTACAAAACTATTGAGAGTTTTCCATAGCTTTACCACTTGTTCATGTTTTAATCTCACTGTTATGTGTTCTTGTTTCTGGAAAGAGTTTTAGCCTCGTGCCAATGTATAATTTGAATTCTTACAGAACTGTATCTTTAAGATCTTGTTTATCAACAACATTTATACAATATACGCTTTGAAAACGTCTTACTTATACATGTGTAACCTCGTTGTAAGCAAAAAATATCAGCTAAAGGTCTCTTTACACTTGTTGTGGAAGTGATTGTCACTATTCTGAACGTTGAAGGTAATGATAATGAGCATGGACACCTTGAAGTCTGTGTAAATGTAAATCCATCCAAATCCTTGCTAGTCTGCTTAAGCTTTTATTTGTACGAAGGAATAATTTATTATTTAATTTTTGACTTTAAGTTTATTATTTTTACATAAGTTAACTGGAATAAAAGTTTAACGTGTTATAAAATATGGGCTCAAGTTTTGTTGACATGTATTGCTGGTATGAAAGAATGTTTCCAACGTGACATGACCAATTTCGGAACAAAAAGGTGGCACACACGGAAAATGTTTTTGCTTCTGCACACAATGATGTGGATATTTGCAAATCTGATGCGGATCATTCATACCGGATGAAAAACACATCTGGTGCCCTCTTGTGGATCCTACATGCTCAAACTTGACTGGTTTATTGATCTACGGAAATTAGGGTTAGCATTTGATCATGTGGATGGAAAAACAGATTTCCGCAGGTAAATGAACTTATTTTAAAAGTATATGGGAAATGCATTATGTGTTAAAAGAGACTGAGAGAATGACTTAGTTTAGAGGTACGACAAGTTTCTCTGTAACCTACAGTTCAATGTTCATCATGTTGGCGTTACATAATATATAAACATATTTGGAAAATAAACTGAATTGAAAAATGTTGCAACTCTTCCCTCGCCAGTTGGAACAGTCAATTTTGTTCGTGTCGGGCGATTTGTGTCAAGTCGGAATGGAACCTTTGAAGCTGCTTTTGAGAGGTTCGAGGCTCTGACCACTTTCCAAAGAAGTGTGGATTACATAAGATCTTCAAAAACTTAAAAACCAACATAACAACAAGCGTTTTTTCACGTTGACTTCAAATAATCAGTTCGAAACTGCAAAAAATTGTATGTGACTGGATGTCTCAAATAGAGTTTTCCAAAATAAGAAAACACTGACAAATAAAAATGTTTATACATTAAAGTTCTGCCTCAACCACAAATATTTGATAGTAATTGAATTAGTTCATTTTGTCGCACAATCTAATTTCAAAAGAATAAAACTTAAACAAAAAAAAATACAAAAAACTTGGAACAGTAAAACTATTTATCATGTAATGAACATGTTTTTTTCGGTAGATTCGGTCTTTCCCTTATTGGAAACATTGCAATTTGCACAGAAAAGAGGGCATCGCTTGCAAATACCCATGCGTTTAGTTTGGTACCAGTAAAGATGAAGAGCATCCACACGGCATGCAAAGAGGGAAAACTGGCTCTTGTCAAGAGGCTGATCAAAAAGGATAAAACCTTGATAAACAAGAAGGACAAGAGACGGTGGACGCCGCTGTTTTATGCTTGTGCAACAGGAAATGAAGAATTGTTAGAACTTCTGTTGGAAAACGGAGCAAGTGTCAATGTGAGGGATAGTCGTAAGAGAACAGTGTTATTCGTCGCAGTGCTCAAGAAGTGCTGTGGATTTCGGAAGGAAAGAATTTCTTACAGAATCGTGCAAATGCTGTTGGCAGCTGGAGTTGCTGTTAATGCGAAAGACTGCCGCGGAGAGACTGCATTGACTGAGGTATGGTGCTGGTGGGATTCTGGCAAGGACATGGACTGGATGTGGAAAGTGTTTCTATTATTGTTGCGACACGGTGCCAAAGTGGAGGAAGAAGTGAGTACATTTTTCGCAGCTTTCTTTGCCTACTCCTTTAAACCTTGAAAAGTAGTTACTTTTTCTTTACCATCAGCACCATTGCAAAACTCAATATTTTCAAATATTTATTTTCCATTCACACGAGTTTGCAGTGGCGGATCCGGGATTTGCACGATCGCCAATTTTTTTTACCAGAATCTGTGCAGAAATAAAAAAAAAAAACATTCTGCGCCAATGCCTTATGAGACCTGATATATTTTTTTGCAGATGATTCGCCATGCGCTGCAGGATGACCAAACAGATATCATTGATACTTGGCTCCAGCGTGGTGGTAACATTAACATAGTTAGCAAGTCATCAGGGTCTTTACTGCACAGTGTTTACCTCGGTAGCAGTCGATATTGTGACAACATAGAATTCCTTCTTCAAAGAGGTAAGCGACTCAATGAATATAGGGAAAAGTATCCAACTTGGAAAGCATGGTTTCGGGTCATTGCACAACCTTATGTGAACATGTTCTGTCAATGAAGACATCCTACTTCGACATTGACTTCGCTTCACAAATGAAGTTGACTAAATTTCCCTTAATTCACTGCTTCGAATGTCCCGTTCCTGCTTACTTAACTTCATCGTGAAAACGTGGTTAAAGAAAAGTGGCAGAATCTTAATATCTTGCCTGAAATACATGTAGCTAAAAGTTATTCACTGAATCTTTTTTTTCATGCAGGATGTACAAAAATCAACTGCACAGCAAGCCCAAGTTGGCCGTTCGAAGCGGGCGATGAAGACAAAACTGTGCTTTCTTATGCTTGCGCAACTCAAAACCTCCAAACAGTTGAATACCTTTTAGAACATGGAGCTCGCGTGGATTTGGATCACCCGTTACATTTCTTAAGGAAAATTTTAATTGGTATGACAACGCATGATGAACTCATTGAAACGTACTCCATGGCTCGACTCCTTATCAATCGTGGCTCTGTTATGGATTTAACTAGACCAACAGGCTGCAGAACTATGGAGTTTCTTTTGGACACTTCAAGTGTTGTAACTTGCGATGTTTGTATTGAAATTGTGCAATGTATCATCACACTGATTCTTCGTGAAAATGCAGTGAAAATTTTGGATCCCAGCCCTCCAGAAATAGATATTGATTTTATGAAGATTGATAAGATAGATTTAATCCCATATTTGTATGAACTTGGCTACAAAATAAAGCAAGTCGAAGAACTAATTCCTCTGAAGGAGGCAGAATTCATCGACGAAGAAGTGACAGAGATGATAAAGAGAATTAAAGAAGAGAGGTTTTGGAGTCTACAACGGTTATGTAGAAAAAGTGTACGCCGAGCGCTGGGTTCTCCAATAACAAAGAAAATCCCTAAACTTCCATTACCTCGAATTTTAAAGGATTACTTGTGCATCGTTATTGAAAGTACATCGTGTGAAGATGATTAAATTGTTATCTTTAAAAATTACTCTAAATTTCATTCAGCAATTCTTTTAGGTATTTAAAAGTTCTTTCGTTCGTTCGCTGTTGTTGTCATTTGACTAATTTTGTGTGATACATAAGAAAGGGGTTAGCTTCAGCTCAGCTCAAAGTTCATAGCCAAGGTTTGTCTTGTGATTTTACAAGGAAACAATTTTTGCTAGTTAGCTTTAGATACGTGGAGTATCAGAATCGGTATCTAAGACATGACATGCTTCAGTCGTTTTTGTTTGTTGTATGGAGAAAGTACATTTGGACATTTGAAGTTTTTAATGTTTTTTTTTATACTTCTCAGAAAATTTTCTGACTTGAGGTCTGTTTACACTTAACGTCTGCGTTTGCGTCAATGTCAACGTTTGCGTCAAGTTTTGCATTGAGTGAATGGTGATGCAAATGCACACACAGAATTGATTCAAATCCCATTCTCTGCGTCAATGTTTGCGTCTCCATTGACACAATGTTAAAGTTGACGCAAACATTGATGTTGACGCAAAAGCAGAAGTTAAGTGTAGACAGACCATTATGTTTGAGCGATTTTTTAAACCTAATGGTTGCCACTATTTAAGATATTTCACTGCCGCAGTTAAAATTGTTATTTTTGCACTTCTGACGTTTTTATGAAGTTGTGGTATTGTAGGAGCAAAGGCAAAAGCCATTTACACCAAGAATTGGCAAACAGGATATTGAGATTAATTTATTTTTACTTTCGCAATTCAAAATGTAAACAATCGGCAGGCTCACAAAGCCAGTTTTGTTACATTGGCTATCGTGATTGTTGATTGTTACTGTTAGTGGTATTTGTTCCCAAATTTGTTTGTTACTGTTAGTGGCATTTGTTACAAATTGGTTGGTGTAATAAATTTGATAAAATCTTTCTAAAGTTTGAAAGCATTTCTAACTTTTTTACAATCACAATACATCTGGTAGCCAGTGGCGGATCCAGGATTTCCCAGACGGTGTGGGGGTGCCAACTCCCAAGGTGGGGGCGCCAACCTAATATTTAGCCAAATTTTCCCCAAAAACTGCATGAAAATGAAAGAAATCGGAGCCAGGGGAGGGGGTCCCTGGCGCCCCCTTAGATATAAATCGCATTTGCTTTTTCCCGCCAAAAATCAAATGTGTCAATCTACTGAAAATCCGTAAAAGATTCGCATTTTGTATTGAGTGGTTTGAACCCACAGGATGCACATCATGAAGAGCTGCCGCACTTTTTGGGATAGTTAGATCTTTACGTGGTCTCTCATCAAATATTCGAGGTCTGAAAATTTTGATTCTCTGTTGTAAAATTGTGGAATCTAATCCGTGCGAAAAGGTAAGTAGATCCAGATCTATTCTTCTTCAAAATATTGGTGCTGCTGTTTCAGTTGATGTCGGCTACAGCAAATTTTGTAGTAGATCCATGTTTCCCCCCATATGAAATATCAGGTAGTGAAACTTTCAGCAGGTCGCTCACACCCTTTTTCCCTTACACCCTTGTGCCCTTGTACCATTCCACCTGCCATCACACCCCTTGTGCCATAGCACCTGCCCTCACATCCCTTGCACCCAGCCTTGTACCCTTCCACCCCTTTGCACCCCCTCACACCCCTTGCACCTGTATACCTGCCCATGCACCCCTAGCTCCCTTGTGTCCTCATACCTGCCCAAACCCCTTGCAACTACCCTCATACCCCAAGTGCCCTTGCACCCTCACACCCCTTGTATCCTTGCAGCCCTTGTACCTGCCCTTGCACCTCATACCCTTGCACCTGCCCTCACCCCTAGTGCCCTTGTACCCACACACCCCTTGCATTCCTTGCACCACCCTTGTGCCCTCACACCTCTTTCACCCTTGCACTGTCCCTCAAACCCCTTATACCCTTGCAACCCTCACAGCTGCCCTTGCATCCTTTGTGCCCTTGCACCCTCACACCCCTCACTTATGGCCTTGCACTCCCAGTGCCCTTGCACCCTTGTGCCCCTCACTTATGGCCTTGCATTCCCAGTGCTCTTGCACCCTTGTGCCCCGCATGAGGGGTGTGATGGCAGGTATAAAGGGTATGAGAGCACAAGGGTAAAAGGGGTGTTAGGGCAGTGAAACTAGATTTTTGTTTCCTCACCATGCTAGGTTGTGCAAAGGGTGCAAGGGTTGTGATGGGTGCAAGGATGTAAGGGTGCAAGGGATGGAAGAGCACAAGGGATGTGAAGGCACAAGGATGCAAGGGCAATAGATTGTAAGGGCTGTTGCAAGGGCCCTCATGAGGGGTGTGAGAGCAGGTGCTAGGGGTGTGATGATACAAGGGTGAAAGATGTGTGAGGGAAGTAAAACTAGGTTTTGGTTTCCCCACCATGCTTGGTTGGTCCAAGGGGTCTGAGGGCACAAGGATGCTAGGGGTCTGTGGTCACAAGGGGTAGGGTACAAGGGCAATAGGAGTGTGAGGGGTGTAAGGACAGGTGCAAAGGCATTTGTGAGTGCACAAGGGGTGAAAGGGTGCAAAGGCACTAGGTGTGAGGGCAGGTGTTTTGTGTCCCCACCACACTAGGTCACAAAAAGTTTAAACAACTTTGATTACAACATGGAGTGTCAAGGTGTCCCCACCACCTCCACATAGATTCACCACCCCTTCTACATTCACAGAATGGCAAAAGGCACTCATAAGTCCCACCACTGGCCCAAAATATTTTGGGGCAAAAACCTGAAACCAACCACTAAGGTGACTCTAGCTAGCCACCAATTAGATTGGCAACTCTTCGTGATCCAGACTATTATAAATACCGACATTCAAATAGTCTGGCACACAGTGGCACTTAATTCATATTCTGGTAATGACAGATAGTAGAAACATAGGCTGTTAATGTGGCAAATCTTAGACTTGTGGCTATCTTTCGAGGAGGCAGAGTGGACAAGACCCAAAGAGAAACACGTTTTATTTCTACCCACTGTCAGTATGCACACCATTGAATTATGGTACATTATTTGCATTTCAGGTGGAACAACAAATTTGTGATGTTTTCAAACGGTCTAGCTTCGGACAGTTCAAGTTTGGCAGAATTGTTCAGAGTAGGTCGAAGGCAATGCATACTGTTGTTGATCCAGAAGTAGAGAAGAAAGGTGATGTGATGATGGATTCAAAAAATAGTGCCGAAAATGAAAATCAAGACAACGCCTACGCTGATGGTGATGAAGAGGAGGAGGAAGAAACTGCAAGCGGTGGCACCAGTTCGGAATCTGATTCAGAAACAGGTGATAATGGTGATGATGAATCTGATTCAGAAACAGATGGTGACAATGATGAATCTGATTCAGAAACAGATGATGGTGATGATGAATCTGATTCAGAAACAGATGATGGCGATGACAGTTGTATCAGTGAAAGTGAAACGGAGGAAGAGGAAGATTTGATGTTTTCTGCATGCAAGGAAGGAGACATAGATTATGTGAGAAGACGTGTGAGTGAACACCCAACCATAGTTCACATCAGAGATCCAAAGGGCAGGACACCACTGTTTTATGCATGTGCAGGACCACAGAGAGCCATAGTGAGGTTCTTGCTCCAAAATGGTGCAAAAACCACTGCCAAAGCATGGTGCTCTATGACACCCCTTCACATGGCCTTTCGGACACTGACGCGAACAAAGCAAATGAGGGAATGTTCAGCCGTTGTGAGGCTACTGGTCAGAGCTGGGGCTGATTTCAATGTTAAAGACAGACACGGAATGACTCCTCTCGACTTGGCCTTTGAAAACAACATCGCCAGATGGGATCTGGGAAAGTTTTCGATTGGTGTAAATATTTGTTTTTGTTTCTAAATCTTCAAGTAGAACACCGTAACTAGTAATGCTATAGGAAAGAAAAGTTGACAAATAATTTCGAAATTTTATCAGAAAGTAGGGAAATCAGGGAATTTTCGGTTAGTCAGGGAAAAGTTATGGACAATCAGATCAGAAAATAAGACGTGGACATTGTTTTATTGAAGATTAATTCCACATTAACATAAAGGCTCAATGTTGAGGAGAAAAGTTGATATTGTAGTAAATATGTGTGATTTGTGTTTTTGAGGCCAGGGAAATAGTCCCAGAAAGTGCCAAAAATACTGGAAACGTCAGGGAATTTTGTGAGAGGAAAAAAGTGGGGATCATGTGTATGGTCCAGTCCAACCATCTTGGAATATCATTTTTAAAAAAAAACGGATTTCTAGCCTGTTTGTAAAAGCGTACTGCGTTCTAAGATATCGAACTGCTCACTCGCAACCTTTCATCTGAAAAGGAAATGATAAAGAGGAAACACAAGTAACCGGGTGATTGTATCGCTACTCTTGATGATGCAGCATTGTTAGTGTTTATGTATGGACGCTAATTGTGAATGATCATTTTATTATGCTTAAATTTGACATACAAATTTGAACGTTCTGCAAATGGTTTTAGATCAGCCAGGCTGTCCGGTTTGGAGACATTGAGACGGTAAAATGGTTTCTTCATCATGGTGCCAAGGTGAACCTAGTGACAGAACAAGAGGGTACTCTACTGCACAATGTTGACTCATGGAGAACAGTTCAACAGTACCGGATCACAGCTCTTCTCCTCAAACATGGTGAGTACACAATATGTCCTGTACGGTTGGCTTCATTGCATCAGCATGGGTACTGTGTCCATTTTGTAGCTACATAGATCTATGTCGCAACTCCTTAGATTTCCAGTTGATGGCAGAGTAGTTTCATGGCATGTGCCCGCCCGTATTCTTCATTCTTTCTTTTGGTGGGCACCCGTTTTACGGCTGGAAATCTTTGACAGAAAACGGCGTCACAAATTATGCGGAACTGTTGAAATAGATGATGAAAGAATTCTTAACCATTCTGGTGATTGTTGTGCAATTCCAGAGTGATGGTATTCAGTCTAAAACACGTTGCACTGAACGTTGCTCTGAGTACCCCCCCCCCCAGTGGTGGACAGAGAAACAAACTATTACCTTCCCTCGTACTACATATGCGGGCGGTAATAACTTCCCACTCGTTGATGCAGTTTTGTCCTGAATAAGGCACGTTGAAAAATATCAGGCAGTAAAAGTTTCACCAGGTGGCTCGTTTGCTCCCCTTTGCTACCTGTCCAAGGCCCTGGAATGTGGTCCGCAACCGGTCTGAGACCCTTGGGACCCGGTCCGAGGCCCTCAGATGCAGTCCAAAGCTGGTCCCAGGCCCATCCTTGCATACAGTCTGTGGCTGGTCCCAGGCCCTCGGATGCAGTCATGGCTGATCTGAGGCCCATCCTTGGACACAGTCCCTGGTTGGTCTGAGGCCCTTGGATGTGGTCTGTGTCAGATCTGAGGCCCGTCCTTGGACACAGTTCATGGCTGGTCTGAGGCCCTCAGATGCAGTCCGCAGCTTGTCCAAGGCCCTCAGATGTGGTACGCAGCTGGTCTGAGGCCCATCCTTGGACATAGTCTGCAACCAGTCCAAGGCCCTCAGATGTGGTCCATGGCTGGTCTGAGGTCCATCCTTGGATACAGTCTGCAGCTGGTCCGAGGCCCTTGGATGCAGTCCATGGCTGATCTGAGGCTATCCTTGGACACAGTCCATGGCTGGTCTGAGGCCCTCGGTTGCAGTCTGTGGGTGGTCTGAGGCCCTTGGATGTGGTCTGTGGCTGGTCTGAGGCCCATCCTTGGACACAGTCTGCAGCTAGTCTGAGGCCCTCGGATGTGGTCTGTAGCCATTCTTAGGCCTTCAGATGTGGTCCATAGCTGGTCCGAGGCCCATCCTTGCACACAGTCTGCGGCTGGTCTGAGGCCCTTGGATGCAGTCTGCAGCTGGTCTGAGGCCCATCCTTGGACACAGTCTGTGGCTGGTCTAAGGCCCTCAGATGAAGGGGCAAAGGTGACATAAGGATTGAAGGGGAGCAAAGGTAATTCTAAACTAGGTTTTGGGGTCCCCACCACCTGTGAGCACAAAAACTCCAATTACCACATTTAGTGGTTAGGTGTCCTCACCACCTGCAGATAGAACCACCACCTCATGTACATTCACAAAACAGCAAGAGGCATTCGTAGGTCCCCACCACTGGCCCAGAATTTTGGGGCAAAAAGGCCCAATCAACCACTAAAGTGACTCAAATGAGACACCAATAATAAAACTTGGGGTGTACATAAATTTGTTTTTGTAACTTTACAGGTTTTGATCGTATCAACTATTTGCACGTTCCAAGAGATGACTTGTTCCATGAAGAGAGAACCCCACTCGCAATTGCTGCTCACTCTCTATACCCAAAAACTGTACATCTGCTGCTGAAACATGGTGCCCGGGCGGACATCGGTCATCCACTACACTGCCTAGGTATGGTTGCTAGTGCAGGGCATGGTGTCACCAAAAGTATGGAGTATTTTTACATGGCACAGCAGCTCATACAGCACGGTGCAGTGGTGGACATATCCATGACCAGTGGAACAAATGCGGTTGACTTCCTGTTGTGTGATGGGGGAATCATTAATACTAGTGACCAAGAGAGGCAGATGAACCGTAAGTTCTTTTATCTTCTCATCAGGGAAAATGCTCTACTGTGGCTTGGTCAAGAAAATGCTCAAATAAGCACTTCTTATGACTCTAGTTCACCAAGTGATCCTACACTATTACTACAGTACTCCAATCTTGACCTGAGCATGTATTTGTATGAGCTTGGCTTCAACCTGAAACTCATCGAGGAGCTAAGGATAGGTGGCAATGCTAACTCAGAGTACTTGCCCACAAGAATCAAAGGCCTACTCAAAGAAATCGAGGATACAAAGCTGTGGAGTCTGCAGAGGTCATGTAGGAGATGTATAAGGAGAGAATTGGGATCTCCACTGTCTTCAAAGATAGTAAAACTTGAACTGCCACCGGTTTTACAGGATTTCTTGTACATTGTGGAGATTTAATTAAAGAACACTTCTCAAGTTTCCAGTAATCGTAAGCTGCCCATTCTGGCTTCTTTTTGTAAGCGTAGTTATGTAAGCGTAGCTGTCAAAAATATTTCCTCAAGAGCTCAAGGACACTTTCGCATGGACATTCATGTTCCACGGCGCTAAGTTTTGGAGCATTGGTAGACTCAAATTACATTTTACACTAGATCTATTTAAGTGATAAAAGTGGATAAATTGGTGTTTTGCGGGACTTTACCGTTATCGATTTAAGGAGCCACGCCCGAATAGTTCTGCTGTTTTTGTTATTTGAGTGAGCTTTACACGATGAGAAATTTTGCCTGATCAGGAAGTGAATATTTCCAATCTGTTTTTGTAGGTATCAAACATTCATTGAAATATACACATTCTAGGTATGGTCTATTACCATAAGTACTATTTATAACCTTTACTTGTAAATTTTAAACTATGTTTTACATTTTATTTCTGTTAGTATCTAATTGAATTTCTTACGTAAAAACCGGATTGTTTCTATTTTCTTGACATGAAACGTTTTCTTTTTGGTTTTCCCGAAATTTTGACATTTTGTCTTTTAAGGTTGTGATAAGGTTGCGAAGATTTCGGGTAAAGATGAAAAGCTTTTGAACGAAATTGCTCATTGTAAGCGGTTTCTTTAACACTGGAATAATTCCTTGGTCTGATTTGGTACAGAGAAACAAATTTGCTCGTTCTAACCGAGCTTGTAGCAAGCGGGACTCAATAGAACTGACTGAGCTGCTTCAGCTGACTAAAAACTGAGTAAAAGTCATGTCAGCCCTGATCACTATCACACTGAGACGAAAGAACTAATGGTATCAAAAGGTGATAATGTTTTTGTTAGATGTTGTTTTGTACTATTGTGTAGGCCGTACTTTTGCCAGAGTAATTTCACATAATTTTTATGGATAGCATTGTATCTGTGATACTTATCCAGGTTTTTGTTGGAAGGACAAACCGAAGAATTTGTTAATATATAGATCTAAGTGATCTTTACTTATTGTTTAGATCTGTAGATTTATTGCACTGTATTTATACATTGTCAAAGACATTTCCTGAAAAAATATTTTCCTGTTTTCACTTTAAAAAATTTAGTTAAATTTGTAAGCAACTTAGTGTGTGATTCACGAAGTTATTTTTAAAATGGATATTGTATTCGATGTTTGGAAGTTGGATTTTTTTGGAGAGTAATTTTCCTGTTTCTTTGCATTCGATTTAAGGGACCGTTCGCACCAGGCGACAACTTTTATGACGAAAAAAAATGAGTTCCATTGACAACAATGATAATGCATAAGTTTGTCTTTGTCGTCAAGTGTGAGCAGTCACCATGCAAGCCATTTCTGACGATATAAAATGTTCACATCGTTGTCGTCAAGTGCAAACGGTCCCTAACAATTTTGGCTCGGAAACTAAATTTTTCCCTTCTCTTATCCAAATGTTGAGATGTAAATTAAGTAATCCTGTGATGGGTAACCGAGTCAGTTTTGACAAAAACTGAGAAAGGTTACCCGACAGTAAAATTTAAGGTTATTGAGTAGACATAGCAAAGTGAGTGGTTTTACAAATAAATTATAGTTAGTGTATGTACGAACCCTGGGAAGACAATAAATCACCGCTTCTAGTCAAGGTATCTTATATCCAAGAGATATTTCAGAGTGATTGTTTTGTTCGTATTTGGTAATAAATTTCTTGAAATGTATTCAGTGTAGTTTTTGGTGGATCTACTGGTCAATTAATTTAGTTTTCCCCCATACGTTGTTACTGGGTTCAGAAATCAGTGTGGGGTGTGTCCAGTGTGGGGGGCATCCCGGTCCTGTCTAAGGGGTGTCCCAGTCCTTGGGGGTATCCCCCGCTTACAGTCCTGACTTGGGTACCCCTCCCCCAGCCACAGGCCTGACTGGGGTACCCACCCCCACCCCCGTTATCAGACAGACATAACCTCCCATAGTACTTCGTAAGCAGGCGGCAAAAAGAATAACTCTATTTGAACTTGCTACCTCTTGTGCAAGAAACAGCACCAGGAAGGCACGGGTGTAGATTGCCCGAAATAATGTGCCATCCATACATTTTCGAGAGATACTATCAGGTTTTTGATCTTGTCATAATTCAAAAGTGTACATAACGTTGAGGTTAGCCAAACGTTATGGTAACGCAACTACTCTATGTTCATCCATCCAAGTACGCGTGACATATTCTTCTCATAAATTACTCAAAATCAATAAGTAACCCTTTTGCATTGAAGCTCTGTCTGGATTGAGAATGGTCCTAATTTGATTAACAACGTGTGACGCATTCTTTGTTTTGCATTGAAATTCTGTCTGGGCTTGAGAATGGTCCTAATTTGACATGAGACATTGATTATTCAAAATATTCCATCACGAGCGGAGCGACTTATCCGGTCATTATGATGTCTGTATATATGTATAGTTGGTTGGTTGCTTGCTTGGGTGTCTGCAATATTAAGCATGACACATGTCACATGTACCCCTTGACCCCACCATCTTATGACCCCACAACCCCTCTTAAGTTTTTTGACCAATTTTGATGACCTTCACATGTGGCATCAAAGTTGAGATCAATGTCTGTGAACCTCATTTTGTCAATTTATTTTTGTGAACCTCCTCCATAGTTCAGCTGTTTGACTTTTTGACATTTAATATCTTCTTGACATTTTGACATATGACTTAGAACTTAAACCACCTCAGCCCATCACAGGGCAATTTTTCTTCATTCCTTCTGCTATGTCTCATTTCTGTGTTAGTTGCTGTGGGCTGAATTCCTTTTGATAGAATTCAAAACTATTGAAATATGTGTTATGATATTGCAATAATTTCGTATTTTTCACTTTAGCTGAGAATACCAAAAATATGTAGTATCAAATCCATTTGGTTATGAAATATTCTGTAATGACTGTTAACGATACGCATTTCTGGCAGATCTTTAATTAGATAACAACTCCTGGCTATTATTTGTGCTAATTATTTGACAATGTATCCACAATCCAGCAGGAACCAGAAATATTTAATAACCCTTACATTTAAATTATAAATGGTAATTATTCTTAAAAATTGCATTTTATTTCTGTCAGATTTGCCTACCGTGAAAAAACCTCAATCTAATTTTGTCAAGAATTGATCATGACCACAAAACCCTACAGGAACTTCAAAAAAATCGGACAAATGCGACAATATCAAAGAATTCTGATTGTGGTTTTGTAATGGGTGTCCATGAGAATTTTTTTTCACATTTTGGAAGTGTGAAGAGAAATCAGCAATATTTAACTGAAATATGATAATTATTAAGTTTTTATTAGTCGCGCCTGCTGCTGATGACAGCAGAGTGACTTATCTTCTCTTTATGGTGTCTGTTTGCTTGCTTGCTTGTTTGCTTGCTTGCTCGAGTGTTTGAATGTAGACAGAGAACTTAATTTCAACTGTTAACATCAGATGGCTCACAAGCTTGATT
>JBCAUG010412350.1:0-16186 GCA_038406175.1 Haplosyllis leylae
ATTGACACCCCGAGGCGACCTGTTGTTATCAAACAAAACATAGATAAGCAGTGACTGTTACGAGAGCCAACATTGTTGTGCTTGAACCCTTTGTGTCAAGTTACCTTCCATTGATTGCGCTCAGCTTCTGTTATCTTGTGTTGGCAAATTTGCCACAGTGTAAAATACAAGTTAGCAGACAGAAGTCAATGCGATGTCGTTGGCAATAAATATGTATAGCTGTCTTATCTGTAAATGTTCTGCTGTCTGAAACCGCAAAGGGGGCAATTAAAAATTCCCCTGAAGAAGGCTCATATTGTTTGTTTTTAACATATAGGAAATGTTCATGGCCAATGTGTCCCTGTACGGAACAGGAAAGTTTAATTTCTATAAAATACCAGCACCATTGCGTGGCAGGTTGGCTCAGAGTGCAGATAGTGAAGTTAAACCTCCAGACATAGCTAAAACTACCTATAAGGTGTCACCATAGAGTTTTCATGAGATCAAATATTTAAAACTTTCCCAAAGTGATAAGATAACTTTGCAAAATGATTCAAATCATTTTAAGTTCATTTTAGTAAGTATTTCATATTTGGCATCTTCCCCAAATACAAATATCTATATTCAGCAGGAACCCCAAAAGTTCCTCTTCTGGTGATTGACTACAAAGTATGAACAAAAGGCTGGTTGATGAAATTAGGTAACAATATTTTGTTACAACTAGGCGCGGTCTGAATTTTGGACTGGATATCATATATTTGCCCATTGTTGACAGAGCCTATCAACGCGCCTTTCTGTCTTGTCGTCGACGATCATTTTGTTCATACTGACAGACAGACAGACATACTCTTCAATTTTACATGCAGCATGATGCCACCAGAAGACAAAAACCGAAATCAATCCTAAGAACCTTTTGAAATTTTTGAATATTTACATTTGCCTTTGTTACAATTTCTTACCAATGAATATGCCTCCCACAAGGCAAACATATTGTTTTTATGAGGAATTTTACAGAATCAAAGCTACAGAAGAGGAGAGCAGGTGCAATCAAATTGACACAGGTGTAATGGATTCATGACATGGATCGGCTGCAATATTCATTAATCCACAATTATTTGCGCTACTCATTTGTGTTATTTCCAATTTCTTTGTTTTCTAGTAATAAATGTCGCAGCTGTGTTTCCGTAATTACACGAATGTGCACAAAATAATATACTCAGTGGATGTCACTGGAGGGTATGTTTTGAAATCAATCTAGATAACTGCATACTGTTTTGCACTTTGATATGTAATTATAGTAGCGGAAGATGCTGCAAAGACAATTCGATTGGAAACTGTTCATTGCCTAGCAGATGTAAATGTTATGCATTTATTGCATGATTAAAATACAGTCGTGAATTTGTCTGAAACTGCAGATAAGAATGTTTGAAAAATGCAAATGACTTTTGAAACATGTCACATTTCTTTGGATCATTTTTGCATGGTCTGTACTGAAACCTTAGAGGAAAAGATGTACAATTCTGTCTGTCACACTTCGAGGTGATTGGCTGGTGGGTATGATGTCATATTTTAAGGATTGTCTAAGATAATAAAACTTTCAACGAAGAGCGTAAGGAGAGCTAGTTTACACGTAAACTTTATCCCACAGAGATTTTTGAGCATTGTCTAAGTTTTTTACATGTGAAGATTGTCTGCAATTTATTTTAAAGTCACAAGGGGAAAAATCAGATAATGATATAAACGGCTTCAATTAAACTTCATAATATGAGAATTAATCAATTGAAGTGTGCTCAAACACAATGCTTACACTGTTCTATTTTTGTTCTTATTTCGGTGAATATGGGCTAGATTTACCTTTAACATATATATTTAATTTATATGTCACCTGTTTGATGTAAGAATATTTTGCAAGTTTAACCTTAAAATGAATTCTTTATTCAGCAAAAGAGCCAAGCATGAAAGCTTCCCGTCGTTCCGTGTTTGTATATTATAAAGCCTGTTTTGATTTCCAGCCAAACACACAAAGCCTTCTGATGATCTCTTTAGCTCAAACATATGAAAATACAATACTAATCTCTGTGTGATCACCGCGCCAATAAGTACAATTTGTTCCCTTTAACAGTTTATAGTTGATAGCGTTATGAAAGGTTTTTACGATTGATCAGCCATTAGTTATTGATGACACAGAGAGTTGTTTTGGCAATAACAATTGTTAAGGATGGGTAAGTCGTCTAAATGAGGTCCAGTGTGTAATAATGGATGAAATTCATTGTCAATTTCTTTCAAATTGCTTCAAAACTTCCCTGCTGTTTTTGGCTCATTGTATTTCCACGGGAATAAATGATATTAGACCCACAGTGTACAACCGGATTTCATGAGAAATATCTCAGTTATTTTTCTGCTTTGTAAAATAAGAGAATGTACATACTCCTGTAATCATAAGCCTTCTATTGATCCAGTTTGAACTTGAGGAAAATATAATCTACTTTCTGCTATGAGTGAAAAAAAAAACATG
This sequence comes from Haplosyllis leylae, assembly GCA_038406175.1. Lineage (NCBI taxonomy): Eukaryota > Metazoa > Annelida > Polychaeta > Phyllodocida > Syllidae > Haplosyllis > Haplosyllis leylae. The sequence goes on from JBCAUG010412350.1 coordinate 2,495, forward strand.
AGTTTGACTTCCAAGTACAATGATCGTGACATCTTGCTTTTAATAAGGACCAACGAACAACATTTATGCAAAAAGCATGAAATGTTTATCCTTTACCCCTTTTTACCCAATGTTACTGACTTCGTTGAACTCAACTTAATTTTGTTACAAATCTGAAGTTTTTTAAAAAAATTATTTTAAAATAAGACTGTTCGTGAAGGAGAAACAGTTCTCACAGTGCGCTGTTTTCACGTGGCCTGCTTGCGTACTGACTGATGTACAACCGTTTACGAGTCAATGTAAGAACAGGCGATCACACACCAGTTCCGACTCAGAATGATGTGTCACATGTATTTGGGCTGAAAGAAGTTTTATTGAGATGTACCATGGAATAAGACCAGCGCCAATACATACACGGTACCATGATATTAACCAAGGTTTTACCAAGTCAGCGAAATGCAACCGGTTGACAATGGATCTCGTGTATCTGCATTATTAATATCCGTCCCAAAGCAATAGAATGAGTGGCCTACAGCACATCAACCGGATTGTTCCTCCGTAATAAATATCAATTTATTATCCCTGCTACAGCAATTGCGTCGGTAAAACCAAACAGAACCACATACGACAGTCATTATAGGATAAAACCTTCTATAAAAGTCAATTTATCTGGCAGTGAGCGTGTTTTATAGCAGGGAGAGACAATGGTTATTAGGAAGAATGGCTTTTCTATTGCGCAGATTGTCCGCGGTGGGACTGGACAGGATGATATCTGATCTGACATGGATCATCCGCTTCTCGTAGGATTCTTCTCCACAGTCGCCGACAGAAATCACGAACCTGTTGCTCCAAGACAAGTTGTTGCTCTTATTTACCTTCTTTGTTCTTGTCCCCATATTTGCCGTGCTGATGATGAAGAAGCCAAAAATGGTTGTTTTTTGTGGCTCGTATGGACTCGTGCTGATGAAGAAGCCAAAAATGGTTGTTTTTTGTGGCTCGTATGGACTCGACTATTCAGTGATTGAATACAAATTGTTCCTCATTTTTGTTCCCAGATGTTTTACAGTACAACTTGCTGAACTCCGACACGCCACAGTAACGCTCATCCGATGTTCACTCTGTAATTTTGGCTGACATGCCACAGTAAGTTAAGAGGCACCAAGCGAACATTTCATCACTTGATTTCTTGTCCTGTGTTGTCTGAAATTACCTCAGTGGCTCATATTTTATGATGTGGTCCAAAACTTCTGTGGGAATCCTTATTTTCCCGCTGGTATTGTCTCCGTATCTGTCTGTCTGTCTGTCGACCCTGTCTGCATTGCTTGGTTCTCTGGTTGACTGTCAACCTCCGTCTTTTTCCATCTTCCCGAGTCACCAGCCATTTGTTCCTTTGCAATTTTACATCTCTGACATTTTTGACAAGTAGCCAAACACCTTACCGCGCACTTAAGTAGCTGCCGACAAACACATCCACGCGATTTCCTGCCCGTCATCCCTTGCATTTCAGTCAATACGCAAGTGGACGACAGGAAGGAATTCACGTGAATAGTATTTCCGTATCCGGTTAACAACTTCCCGTTTGGTCGTGTCGTTCTTCCTGCCACTCGTGGGTGTAATTGACCACGTAATTCATGCAGGATCGGGGACCGTACTGGATTACCTGTCCTATGAGATGCTTCTTGCCGTAATATTACTTGAAAAGGAGCAGGATTTACTATGGAAAGGTTGTTTAACACGTATCATCCATGTGCCACCGATTCGTGATTAGTTTTCTTGAAATGGCAGAAACAGTGGCATTATCTACAGCTGTTCCATAATGGAAATCTGACAGTATGCTGCTGCAGAAATAAACGGTGATGTAATTACTTCTTAATTTAATTTTTCTCAATTTGTTTTCAAAGGAAAAGTAATTTTAATTATTTCGAAAGCAGGATATTTTGTTACATTAGTCGAGTAATTATGGTAAGATTAAAGCAATTTCTCTGCCTCGTTTTCTGTTGAAAGATGGATTTGACAAGTTTACAAATAAAAGAGTCGACGTTGCCATCACCGTCTCTTGATTACGTTAGATCTAGTTTTTTCACACTTTGTAGACGAATGACTGACCTTAACTCTTACAAAACTGAACATAAAGCAGTGTAATATTTTATAGGTTTCCCTCTTGTCTTCATTCATACATATCTGCTGCTTCTGTACTAAAGGAGCTAAGTCATTAACAGGGTTTCTTCCTTTGCACGTTACCATTATTTTTGTGCTGCATATTCACAACTGAGATGCCCTTCAACACAAACTGTTAACTGTTACAAGATAAGTTTCTGTACAGATCTCGAGTTGAGGACTTTGGATTTCCAAAGTGTCACTTAACCAACCCCCCCCCCCCACCATCCGTCCACCACCCCCATGGAAAGTAACGCTTCACCCTTCAGGTGACCAGAAAGTGTTTGCTATCTCGTTTATTCTGTTTCACAACTGCTTTATTAAAAGATGGAAAAGAAAAGAAAACTTTGTCATGTTCAAAAAATGAACAGCTTTATCTGTTATCTGTTGTTCAACACTTTTGTCTAGTTTAGATTTTTCAAACAGTGTCACTCAATTACGTATTTACATGCAGAAAAAAGGTTCCGATGTCAAGCAGTTTAACATCCACAGCTGGAAATAGACTTTTTTGCTCACAAAACAATAGCTAGCAACATTTTACAGCTAATAAACAAACCCATCGTAGGCCTTGTTATGCCGTTACTTCCACTCTGTAGTGTTTACATGTCCTTGCCTCGTAACAGACTTACGCAATTAGTCAAATTACTCTATTAACGTGAAGCAGCTCTGAATAAACACTGCCGGATTATGTCAATATCTTTTTCGTCTTAACGATCCTTAAATTGTGTTGTACTGAAGATCAGCATATCTCCTTTTCTTTTTTTATAAATATGACAAATGTGAATACATTTCTGGTGAGGAAAAATCTCTTCCAGGTGTGAATTTACTTTGTAGTCCTGGGATAATAACGCTAATCATCAAAGTGGATGTCCTATCGCCATGGTTGATAATGGTTAAGTCTTAATATTGTTCTGAAAAAAGTCTCCAGCAGACCCTGCCATGTAAATTATTTATACTGTGTCATCCTGGGTAATTTGCATGGGTAGATTACTGCAGAAAAGAGGGTCCCAGGAGGCAGCACATTGTGGAGAAGTTGTAATCACATCTCACAAGGTGAAGTAATTTTTGCTGGGTAGAATATATCGCTTGTCGAACAGCAGTTCATTTATCCTCCTTTCACCGCCTATTAATAGTCACTTCAACAGGCTGGGTTTCTTTAATTGTTTGTATAACTACATGATAACTAAATAGTAGTGGCTTCTTCATGTCGTGTCCATTGATACTTCTAATGACGAGTGTTTGCAACCATAATATCTTTAAACTAGTTCCACATTGGAAAAAGACAGCTTCCCATTATCATTGCGATCAGGCACGTTGTAGGAGAGAAGGTAATGACCAGGTGACCCTGCCCCTTCACTCGCTGGCTAGGTCTGGTTTGGGGCGAGGGGAGTGGAGGAGAGGTGGAGTGCCTCACCATGTGACCCTACCCCCTCCTCCCAGTGTCAGGGCTGGGGGGACTTTGGGTTCTGGGGCCGGAGGTAGGGTCCTCCTTTCTAGCCTGTCTGTTTTGGCTGGTCCTTCCTGGTGGGATGCTGGGGCCCCTGTCTCAGTACATCATAGAATGCGACCCCTGTGGACTGATTGAAAGATATGACTGAATTCATTACCTTCCTCTCATACTATGCACGCAGTCGGTAACAAAACGACCAAGATCGTCCGCCCGTAAACACGCGGCATGAAATCTTGAGTGCAAGTTATTTTCTGCATTTACTCGAGGTAAGAGGGTGACAGCACAGTCCTTTTGAAATTTGAGAAGCTCCGATTCTAAACCGCTTTAATAACGTTCTTACTACACCTTTTACTTTCTGACAAAAAGTGTTATTTCTTGGTGTCGTTATCTCTCAAATGAGGAAAAGCTGTGGTAACGAGAAGATAATGGCAATAAAAGATCAAAGAATGCTCGACACTTTACATTCTCCACACTCTGTAATGATCTGAAAATAGCCTTTTCGTTCTATTCTCATGTTTACGTAGTTGCGCAACAAATCTCTGCCCACTGAAGTCTAGTTGACTATTCCAGAGCGATTCTGAACAGCCTCGGGAAACAACTTATCTACTTCCTACACAACTGTCAACCAACAGCTACATCACCGCCACTAAAAAGGAAATGATTCAAAAGAGTTAATCCGGTTGTCTTAAGGCAACTAATCGAAGTTTCTAAGGAAATGTTGGGACAAGGAAGTTACGCAACAAGCCGGAAGCAACTCGTGTCATCCTTTAAACATAATCTTCATAACTGCGAAGCAGAGGCATATCATTCAACAGACAACTTGTAGGTGAGTAATTATATCTGTAATAAAAATTTATCTACTTGATTGTCTGTCTGTCGCAAGGAGGCTTTCCAAACTCTTAGGTTCTAACAATAACACGTGCGAAGTACGGGCCGTAACTAGTTATATTTAATAATTGGTTGGTCTTTTTGGATGATCAATGTTTAAAAGTTATAGTCTGTGATATAAATTCCTTTAGTTGAAAGAATCCATTGATCTGACCCATTCAAGTTAGAAAAAGAAATGAAGATGGAAGTCCGTGGCAGCATGAATTTGTGAACAAATGGTTTATTTCTGTAATAACACGGACTACGATTAGACAAGAAGTCAATTGACTGCAGACATCGATTAGTCTTTGTCACCTTCCACGAAAAAGGAATATTCATCATCGGACTGTCAGAAGATGATCTATGGTCTCTTAGATATCAACGAAATCTCCACAGGAGACAACGCATGCTTCAATTCATGATCTTAAACCTCAGTAGTTCTTTCATTCTTCTGTGTTAAAAATTGTTAAGATAAAAAAGGAAACCATTTACGAGCATGTTTTGATGACGTTTTGTTTATCTTTAAGATAAACCAGTTTATCTTTCCTTATTCCTCGGTTGCCTCACTGAAAATATTGCTTCCGAGTGACTTAGAACCCGTGAATAATTTATATCCTTGCTGCATATTTAGATCTTTCTTGACATTACCTACTGCAGAATTTGACAAAGTTGTCGCAATAGATAACATTGTGTTCCTCAGAAAGTAATAATAACTGATCCCCTTTTCGACTAGGAATGTCCAATTTTAGATATCACCGAACCTTATGACCGGTTTGTAACAGGTGCATGCGTGCATGACATTTCTGGCTAAAAATTTTTCCCTGAATCCGCTCTATTAAATTTGTCGAATTAGGCACAAACATTCCCCACTGACCAAAACTTTTTGCGAGGATTGAATCAAGGACTTCTGGACTGCAAGTCCAATGCTCTATCCATTCAACCACATAACGTTTGTTGTCAGCATTACCTTCAATAGTAACACAATCACGCACCATTGGTTTTATCATATTGAGGTGATTGGTCCAAATAGACAAAACAAACAAGACTCCAGAGTCAATTTAAATTTAAATATTTACATACATGTATAGTACATTACTTAGTTTGAAAATTTTAGACATACAGATGAAAATGTTACTTCTTAGTTTCCAAGCATTCTCCGAGCTCCACGAACTTTAATGACATTAAAATTCAATTAAATCATTTTTTACGTATGAATGGGCTTCCACAGATTAACTGTGGAACAGGATGATGATAATATTGATCGTTACAAGGAAGTCTCCATTAAACGAATTGAATAATTACAATCGTAATGCTCGGTGGTGATGAGTTTTAGATTTCCAAATCACCTCGCTATGCATTTTAATCAATGCCATTGAATCCATGGAGGAATTTCCTGGATTTAACTCCATATGCCTGGATCATCAGATAATTCTGCAAGGTCCATGAATTTGAATAATGCCTTTATTGCTATCCATACAGTTCCACAGCATATGCTTTTGATTAATTGAATGCTTTAAACTAGGTAACCCACTGTGTTATGAAGCCAATAAACTGTGAACAGTAGGTGCTCAATTTAATGCATGCATCCCTCTTCAGGAATCAACCTATTTCATATTAAATATTTTGTTAAATTCACCTAATTTAGCCACAATTACGTTTTATTTCAGCTAAAATGAGATGAGTAACTTGAAGCCATGACATACGACGGTTAGGTTCCCAGGACTCTCAGACCAATAAACCAACTGTTCAACCAACCGAAATTAATTAATGTTTTCGTAACCTTTCATGTCACAATCGTCGAAGTATCCCCTATCAGAGAACTTTAAATGGCCGACAGCATTTCTTTTCAAAAAAACGTTTGCATGCCCGATCATTGAATATAGATGATAGCACACCTATTTGTTTTATAGTTGTTCTCATTTTCATGGCAAACCAGGTGAAAAGAGAAAAGCTATAGAATGGACAATCTTTGTGTGACAGTGTTGTGTGTTTTTCGTGTTTGGGAATAGTAATGACGTTTGAACCTTATGAACGTGCCATGAGATTGTTGTTATAATTTTCATGAATAACCATGAACACTATGTTCTCAGGTCATCCAAAATTCTGAACACCAGATTTCGAATGATAACATCAAAAAACAGTGAAGCGTTTTATCAGGAATGACAGAAAGATGTCAAGAATTACATTTTTGTTACGACTCTGTTTTCATCCTGATTCAAGAGAATCAAAGCAATAATCAGAATATTCACAACCACTTTCATTTTCTAAATTCCAGAGAGATTTGAAATTAAACTCAAGATGCTAATGTCTTCTGACTTTCATTATAATTCAGTATAAATGAATTTCGTTCTTTAATGATGTACCGCAAGTGAATCTTCTTGGGGTTAATCAAGAAATGACACCAAAATGATTTAAAAGATTCAAGTCATCTCCCAAATATTAATCTCTTAGCTGCGTGCTCATTAACGGTGGAAACGTTTTTCTTTTGTTGCGTAAGAAAATCCAATTTTCATGGTCTCGTGAAATTATCCACACAATTAGCAAATGAAAACACTAGGAGATGAACAATTGTGAATGGACGAGCCAATAAAACAAAAAAAAACCGCAAGACTTTATTTTCATGCAAACTCTGAAAGTGTCAATTGTTTATCAAATTGTTTCTCCTAATTATTTATGAAAGAAATACCTTTAATATAATATATTTGAGATATTATTGACATTTTTTCGTGCTGTGAATGCATCTTTAAACACAGAATCGCGTACAAACTACATATATTTTTACCTAACCACCATGTTTAAAAAGAAGTTAAAGTGTTTTCATCTCCTGATGTAGACGACTGATAATCTACCCCAGGAAGCACTCTCGAATCACTCTAAACCGTCAGCGAGCTTGTATCAGAAACGATGTATTGTCTGAAGTGTTTATTCTACTGAAGCTCAAACAAAATATCTTCCAAGTTTAATGGAGAGAACAAATGAAAAAGAAATGAAGCATTTTTATGTGCACCGCAGTCTTAAACAAATGTAACCGTTTTGATTTCAAATATTCGTCTGTGTATCCGTTTATGGTGCCTCCGTAGTGCAGTACGAGTGGATTTCTTCTGTCGGTGAAAAAAAGAAGCCAACCAGGAGCAGTTTCAGAATCTCTTGTAGGAGAGAACTCCGACGCTGGAGGATGGCGTCACCCCTGTAAAAGTTTTATTTTTTTGAAAAGCTCATCAGTTACAATTGTTGCGAAGGGGAGGGACTAGTACCAATGGCGCCTCTTGATCCACGATAGTCAACGGTAACCAAAGAAATCAGGTAAGATTGTCAAGTTTACCGTTTGTGTAACAAATTATCCCAGAACAGGTTTACTGTAGGACCTCAGTCACCGCCTGTATCGAGTCCCTAACGAGCAGAACGGATAATTAGGGTCAGTACTCGTATATTTACTTCCTTCAATGAGCGCCGCCTAATTATAGGAGGGAGTTGGTTCTTTTCAGTCAATAGTCAATCTCATTACTTACCAACGACTAACACAGCGGTGAGTAGAAGGTGAACTTCCCAAGAGCAGCGTAAGTATACACCGGGCGATAATTGGTAAATCCTAAAGGGGCAACACGGAAGACAAGTTCAAGATGGTCGGTGTCATCCGTACACTCTTAAATGGCTTGGGCTGTTTACTCCAATTAACTAGAAACGATGGATACGTTGGGGTTAATGGTGTAACACGTTTGTATTCTCTGCTCAACCTGGTTTTGCTGCTTTCTATGATTGCTGACAGAGCTATTTTTGGCACAGCTTGGAAAGAAAGAACATAAAAACAATTTGAAAGGTTAATAACGTTAGAATGAGAAGATAAGCAATTCTGAAAAATAAGAACACAGTTTAAATTTATTCTTGTTGTAAATTTGCGCTATTCATTTCAAAACCATTTGTGAAATGAGATCAGAAGACGAGGTCAGCAGAGCATCCATGTTGTTCAGAATCGGAATTTGTACACAGAAATCTGGTAGAACCGCTTCCATCCAGAGCTTCCGGCGAATTGTCACCAGATTAGACATACCAGATGAAAACCATTTCACAGCCGATTGTCAGTAGTTAGAACTAATATGAACAAGGGTTCATTAGGGGTGTTGCCATCAAATATCCACAGGCCATACAAAATACAAACCACTTACTTAAGACTCCCGAGAGAGTATCGTGTGATGTTGCTTAATGGCATTGCAGCCATTAGATCCTCCAAAGCTATCACAGTCTGTACCCAGTTGAATACGTCTGGGGTCTACATTCATGAGGATGTTTAATGCAAGAAATCGAAACTAAAAAGTGGTCTGTACCAAATGACCTTCATTTTACTTAATGGGCAACTAATGCTTCATTTAAAAATTGGCCATACAATGGCATGCTGACCATTGAGTATGTCATTAAATAATGAAAATAAGGTAATGAACGTAGTAAAGGAACCTCACTGGTGACAAGGAGTACATAAAGGTTCAAACTAATCTGGTTTAAATAGGAGTTCAGGCAATACTTTTCCCAGTGACCAATGACTGTTCGAATATTTTTTAATGTTCAGGTGGAGCAACATAATGAGATTTAATTCCTATTTTGTGGAAGTAATTAGACAGAAATGTCATAACTGAGAAGTTTTCCTCTCATAGTAAGTACATTACAAGACATGGGGCATGGCATGTTGCATGATGCGGAGCAAATGGAAAAGTACTGCATCTTTTCATTAACCACAAAGGGAAATGCCTATAACCGCCGCTTTGTGCGTGATAGTTGACAATTACAAAGGACTGATCCTTGGGTGTGCATGATATCCTCAATTGATACGTTTCCAATGACTTCAGGGCCAGATTTTCAACCGAACAAAAACCTTTCGTTTTAAGTCTTCAGAACATGAGACGTGTATCAGTGCGCCATTCAACTTGCTGAACCTTTCGTCCTCCCAAATCACCAATGGTTTTGGCTAGTAGCATGAAAACTGACTATCCTTTCAACTCCATCTCTTGTAATTCATTTCAGAAGTAAATCCCTATACAAACCTTGTACAGAGGATGAGATGGAACATTTGAGGTTGGAAATCGTTGTTACTGTAACTTTTTAATACGTTTTTGTTGAAAACTTGCTAAGTAATGATCCTCTGAAGCAGATTTATGAACATCTTGATCTTTCAGCCTGGTGAGCCATCCTTGTTTTGAAACCCAGGGAAGAAGTCACCAGTCCATATCAGGGCCCACGTAAAGTCTTATGGCCTCCAACAACTTTGGGAACAAATTAAAGAAATCAATGTATTAGCAAACTAATTTTCTTTGCGCCTGTGTAAATAAACCTTTTTTGGGGAGATGTTCTGCTTAAAACAACTGATAACTTAAAAATCTGGGTTTAAATTCAACCAAAACTGGAATCCCCTGAAAACTACCAGACCAAGCGGCAGTCACAAACATGTCAAGGATTGATCTCATTTGCTTGTAATGTTTCAATTTCCACAAAAACAAGTGAGATACTTCCTTGGCATCATCTTAACCTAATATCATTCATCCAATTATTTGTTTAATTTCAATTTCATTCCTTATCCATCTTGAAGGTTTATGAACTTATCAATGCACTGAAATTACTCTGCAACCACAGAACCAAATCTGACAAAAATATTTCCCAATTCCAAACGTTGCAATATTTTGTACCTTGGTTGAAACCTGATACCTGATTAGGTATCGGTGCAGTTGAATGTACCAACAACACAATGCATGTTGCTGCTTGATTCGAGTTGACAATTGAAATATTTCTATTTCAACCTGGTAATGTGAACGGCTTACTCAGTCTCATGGGGCGCTGAGAGGAAAGGTCCTAGTCTATTCTTGTGAAATGACTGCCACTACATGATAAGGCAGGTATGTCGCAGCAGGGATTTACCTAATCCAAAAGAGTCGGACAGATTGTGTGTGTGAACAAATGTAATGTGACATGTGTAATGTAACAAGGGCATGGCACACACCAAAGTATTGCGATAATGTGTATTTTATTATTTTTGCTACAATTCCCTGTATTTGATATGTAAAAATTGGGAGGTTATTGGGTCCATATGACAGACAGTTCAACTGCAGAACTCAGATGGTTCATTTTCGGCCGATACTGTATGTAATTATGTCGTACATGGGTATAAGCTTTATTTAATGGCTTATTTATACATTCTGCTTAGCTGATGCTTAATATGGCTTCTCCACATATTGGATTTTGGCATTAGGCTGAGATAACACACCAAATTGTAAGCAATTTGTCTCGGCAAATGGATGTCGGAGTGCTTCGTTAAACTCTTCGTGATAGGTTTCTACAGTACAGTTACTTCTGCCCTCTTAATTAGGACGAAAAACCGCAACGGAAAGATTCTAGTCACTCTACATGACCATGAAATGGACTGGAAAATCAGCATTTTGTTTTCTAAATTGCGGTGCCACGATGTGATGGATACGCCATGAGTATTGCAATCCTTCCCGATTGCGGCTTCACACAAAATCAATCTTATAACGGCTTTGTAAAGTGTTCCCAAAAATAATAAATATCGGTTGTTTTAGTGAAAAGAGCTTTGAATTACTCTTCTCAAGCCTCTTGTGAGGTGTAGATGGATGGTGCTTGTTTCTGTGACAGGCCACTTGCCTGCAAAACCAACATTTCCTTCTGTACGATTAAAGCGTGGAAGACTGCGATGAGTTGTACGCCTGCCAATGTCCCTTAATTTAAAGGAAACATCCTCCAAATCCGTGTTTAAGCGACCTTTACACACCACATGTGCATAGGTGGTATCTAATGAGATTGGATATTGACCGGCCATCGCATCCAAGCTCTATTTCCTCTGCTTCTATCTTAATTGGCTGCTTTCCCGAAGGAAATAAATTCAGTGAAAAGAAACAAGATCGTCGCAAAGCACAATACGAGAAGACTCTTTTGGTTCTTAAAATGAAGAATTCAACAACATGTCCATTTAAAAATTTTAAAGTTTTTGAAAATAGCAACAAGTATTGTGTGGAGACCTCGACCCCTGCAAAAACCCAAGGAGTTTCAGATTCATGGTTTCGTTTGCTGTGTCTTCATGGGGATGGAGCTGGTAACGTAAATGCTACCTTCAATGCGAGAATATCTGAGTGAAAAAAACAACGCAGGTAAATATTTCCTTTCATCCACTGCAGAAGTAGAACTCTCCGTTAATTACTTATCCAAAGAGCTTGTATTCCTATGTCGAGACTGTAACATAACCGACAAGTGTTGAGAGAACCGTCCGTCTTCCCGTTATCTCTCCATTTACTCTGAAGCCTGCTAACCATGCAGATTTGCCTGAAATCGCAACTGAGCTTTCAATCCAATACAAACTGATCGTTGTACGTTGGATGCAAGTTAATGAGCGTAAAGATTTTTTATTGTAAAAAAAAACTATAAAAGCTCCATGTGCAAAGCTTAGAATCTAGTATCTAACTGATCGATTTGATGTCTCAAATACATTGAATACTCTGATACTTAAAAACAACTGAACATTGTCGGTCGAATTTCGTTTCTGATGCACTGTTTTTCCACGTGTCAAACTCTAGTGTCCCGTTTACTGTGTATTTGTGAGTAATCTGCTGTGACTAAGCAACTTCCACCTTTAATGTAAAGATATAATTTCAATCTTTACGATATCATAGCATGATCGCCTTTAAGAAAGGTAACGACTTCCGAATTTAAGTCTCGGATGTATTATCATGTAAGGACCTCAACTCCTGCCAAAACGGAAGGAACTTCAGTCCCATGGTGTCATTGGCTGCATCTTCAATCTTGAGAATGTGCGAACATAAAAAAATTAAAAGGTAAAACACATTCGCAAAGATCAAAGAAATTATTGCACCATTTTTGCTTCTAGACGAAATTTTGAATTCGTGTTTGATTAAAGAATACGAGACAAAACTAAATGTCATCTTGCCTTTGATATTATATCTTTAAAGACACTCGTATCAAGTATGTGTTTGCAAAAAGATCAATACGTTAATTAAAGGGGAAATAAGCGTTTCTCAGCCTGAATTGTGTTTTGTTATAGATCTCTAAGAGTAAATCTACGCCAATAAAAGTGAATGAGTGACGACTGGAAGCCACTTCATATTGACCGAATAATTGGACTTGTTAAGATTATTTGTCCTTCGCGACGCATTAGTCAAACATATTGTATTGAATGGAGTCAATACCTAAAGACGTTACAGAGATCGATGTCTTGATCAAATGTCCATTAACTTGCTCACTGTATGTCTTATTTGCATCTAATTCATATCAGTGTCAGCCGAAGGTGAAACTATGTTTCAAAATATTTCTGTGGATCAAAATCCTTGTTTTTTGGTGGCTCGTTAGAGTCACCTTAGAGTCACCTGTCCCAAGCCTTTGGCAGTTTTATGATAATTAGGCCTACTTTAACCTGCAGTAATTGGTGGGAATTTGTTCAGACAGAATGAAGTCATTGGTTGGAATTTGTTTACACAGAATGCTGCCATGAAATGTGCCAGCAATTGGGTCAGCGACGCAACGTCATATTTCCAGTGTCAGTTTTGATACTGGGATTTCAATGAAAGTATTTCTGAAGAAAATGAAGATGAAGAAGAAGTTGTCACTAAACCAGAAGTACGATTTTAAGATTTTTTAACACCACAGTTTCTAGAAATGTCAGTGTTATAAATCTAACAGTTAAATGTTAGTGATGTAGTTCTTGTTATCTCATGGTAAATTATTGTCGTTCAACATACGTCGCAAATGGTTTTTGTCAAAAAAATTTGATGCAGTTACGAATAAGACCCAATTTGTAACGGAAAACTATATTGGGGAAACAACAGATGCATCTTCTAGTCGTAGTTTGACAGATGATGTTGAGACATGCGCCTGACTCAATTCAAATCACATACGACTTTTATGAAGAGAATGTAAGCATGCAAATAGCTAAGGCTGTCAACATGGACAAATGTTGGTAAAAATTAAAAGTAGACATGATGGAGCGATGCCTTGGATAAGTACCCTGCACTTGTCTGGTTCACAGTTCCGCGGAATAAGTTTTGTCCAATTTAGCGAATTAGTTGAATTTTGACAGTTTTCTCTGCTCCTAGATCTTTTACATCAGGACTTGGTCAGACACTGAATTTACTCGGGAGTTTGTTACTGGGATGATGGCTAATTACTTAAATGTCTAATTTACTTATAATGGTATTCTGCAAATGGGCTTCTCGTTGTGTTTTGATAAGTTC
>JBCAUG010412461.1:0-16183 GCA_038406175.1 Haplosyllis leylae
ATGGAAAGTCGCTCTTTGGCCCAACGGAAGCCAAATACAGTTACGGTTTCGCTCCTCTCCTCAGAATTCGCAATGGTATATTCGCAACCTGTTACAAATGTAATAGCCATTCGGATCGTCAATGCTCGCGTCGGCGCTGACGCTGTGTTTGAACAGTCCTTTAGGTGGAAAGGTCCCACAATTGAGTCTTCTGCTGGCAGACATCATCCAAGTACTGACAGCTGAAATTAAAATGTCGCAGGCGAAGATATTTGATCACCCACGACCCGGTACATGTACATTTACATGTAGATCTGCAAGTACGAAATTCCTTTTCCACCAGTAAACTCCTAGTGGTAAATTTACACAATTTACAACCACTGATGCCACCCACAAGGAACGTACTGGTGTCTGCGAGTACCTGTAACCCCATAAAGTACTCAACACACGCAGTTCCATCACTTTCAGCACTCCACTAAACTTCAGATTGAAAAATCCTGTGGGTTGAAAGTTGTTAATCTGTCTTGAAATGAGGATTAATCACACTGACAAGTGATGGCTTCAAAACATTTTCAAAATTAAGATGTAAAGTGTGGGGAAAATTAAATTTATCAGAAAATATTGAAATGTGACTAATTTTCTTTCGCGTGAATTTGAAACAGAACAGCTCTCATGATGTATTTCTTTGTTGACGTTAAACCTCACAATACTCCAAATGTGTTAACTTGTCTTTTCAAATGACTGTCAAAATGGCATTCCTTGATAATACTTGTAAAAGATAAGTGATGTATTAGCATCCTGATGAAACAACTGGCGAGGACTGTAACATTTTTCCGTACATGCTTTCCAAAACTGCATGTGAGTAATACACAATGGTTTGAGTACGAATTTTGTGTTTGAGTCAGCATGTGTTTAGTTTAATTTTTACCGACCACGTACGTAATACAATGGGATGCAATGTTTTCAGTTGTGCGTGTTAATGTGTCCAAAAGGGGGTTCCTATCCCATGATACACCGGGACAAGGAGGCCTCACCCCTTCCTTAACCAAATTTCGGGAGATAATCCCACCTCACCCCCTCCCTCCACAAAGGTCAGGTAGGGGAAAATACCCTACCCCAGCCCCAACAACCCTGCCCCCCCCCCAACCAAGATCAGGTGGAGGATCTGCACCCGGCTCCTCCCAACCACAGGGTTGAGAGCAACGGGGGCTGTGGTCGATATTGCCCTGTAATGTCAATGGGAGGCTGTCTTGCTTCTTCTGAAACTAGTTGAATTCAAGTGAAATAAGTATATTTATTCAGCTCCCTTCAGAATTGTCCACAAAACTTTTTTTAAAAAATCGTTACCTTGTTTCCTAAATGGAAATCTTCTACCATTTGTTTAATAGAACCATGGTGATGGTAACATTGTGTTAACAAACGAGGTGAAGATCACTTATTTTGGTGACGATGACTCTGCTTGTCAAAGAGTGCAAAATGTTTTAACGTCTCACTCAAATGAAAATCGTAACTCATACTGTCAAAGGCAAAGTTTTCATCTAACTGCAATCAAGAACTTTTTCCAACTTTTGTCAAAAAATCTTTGAAATCAAGAAACTCCCATAGGTCGTAGAAGGGTTAAGGTTAGGATTAGGTTTCTATTCCCCTTTTTAGATATCATCGATTCTTAAGTGCAAAATACTTAATCTCAAACTCAAAACCGTAATTCGAACTCAAACTTTCGTGTTTTTCCGTTTCCAGAAGCTGTTGTCTTTGTCTCCAGGCAAACTTCCTGTGGGTCATGGTGCCGCACGTGCAGAAGGCGAAGATGAAATGAACCAATAAAGTATAACTGTCAGTGCAGTCTGTCTGTAGCACTATCTACACCTGTCTAAAAGCCGCGTTACAGATATTTAAGAAGAGTTGGGGCATGACCTTTTCTCTTTGCAGTCAAATTTGAAGTCTTCGCTCATAACTTGACTTGGGTTGTGATCTGCCTTTAAAGTTGTGTAAATTCAAATTGTTCGTTATCATGTAACCGAGAAGTGTAAATTTCTCTGTGTATCTTTGTTGACAGCTTGAGAAAAACTGAACAGAACAACATTTGTCGCAGAAACGTTCAGGAAGGATGTAATTGCTGACTCGTAGAGTCACCTCTTCGAGGTGCCCTTAACATCCTGTCATTGCCCTTAACATGAGCCTTGGCAGTTTTATGATAAGTAGACCTACTTTAACCTGCATTCATTGGTGGGAATTTGTTTACACGAGAATGTTGTCATGACGTCATTTACGTGCTAGCAATTGGGTTAATGACGCAACGTCATATTTGAGGTTTTTTTTCATTTCCTGCAAAAGAAAACAACGCATTCAGAATTGACATCCGTAGTGGTGATTTTACCCTTTTCCCCAAAGTTGAGTTCCATGTAGGACGACAATACATCCAATTGGCCAATTTATGTATAAATTGCGATAAGTTGCACTTTTGTGCAGAGTTCTTGCATCAAATAACTACATAATCCAGAATGACAAACCCGTTGCCTTGCGGGCGTGATTATGACATCTTCTTGACGTTAATCATGGAACGTGGACCAAGTTTTATTACTGTATCAAATCAATTGAGGAAAAATTCAAATATGCTACTGATATAGTTTTATCCGAAACATGATTTTAAATAGTTTTTGTAAATGAAGATATTTTGAAGAAGAATATGATTAATATTCAAAAGAAAATTACGCGAATTTGTCCTGTTTAGTAAATAATAATAACATTGTAACTGAAAATTCTCTTAAATCTCATCTGGAAGGCAAGAACCAAGTGGAAAAGCCAGTTGCTTGAATTTACAACTTTCAGCTGTTCTGAACAATGCATTTTGACAATTTACAAGCGGAAAAACAGATTGTAAAAACTATGTTGCCAAGTATTTGAAAAATAGACAAAGATGTTTCATCCAGACGATTTCACTTACATTCTGGCAGCTTTTTAGATGTGTTGTATTTTGCTCCAATTTGCAGTAAGTGTGCTTGCTTTTAACCCCCTGGTGGCAGAACCGGACCATATGCCGCGAGTTTGACAGGTGTGTCATTACTCTACCTGCAGGTATCACTCTACATCAAAGGGCATCCGCGATGACGTCACAGGTAACTGTAGAAGAATGAAGCTGTTCCGGATTTGTACTGGATGGTATTGAATCTGGATCCCCTTGTTACGAGTCTGAGACCAGGTCATGTAGAATCTAATTATCTACATATGTCTACAAACATAGATACACGAGACTCCATTCAACGGGTGAGGTGGCACCGAAAACAGTAAACACATTCAAGCCACACCAGAAGGAGAATTTTGTACATTCCAATCCAGGAATTAGAGTATAATTTTGTTTTCATAACCAATGTCATTTAGCCATTAAATTCTATTGACACGAAACAGAATTAACCCCATTTCTTGTCTTGTTTTAATTTCCTGCAGCTTAAAGGTTGAATCTAGTTAAAGAGATCTCATGCTCTTTTCTGGAAATTTTATTCAACAGAAAGTGGACAAATATGCCATTACTGATGTGGTTTTCAAGCAATGCCGCAGCTGCTTCTTGAAATTTAACTGCTCTTCGCGGGCACTACTAATTTAGGACTGGTCTTGGACCTTACTACATTCTGAATTTACCTGTGATTGAAGAGCAAAAATTCCCTTCGAATGTCATTTAACTGCTTGATGAAACAATTATTTGTTTGACTGATGATGAGGTTCACAAAACTATCATTTTTTATTGGCTTTTCAAATAATACCTTTCTACAGTCGAAATAAAATAGACTCAATGAACCATCGTGATTTGATCCAACTCCGAGTCACACACTCTGCATTTGAGTGGTTTTACTGACCAACTACCATACCCATATATGAGTTATTAATTGTTAATAGCAATTACTAATACTGATCTAATAATACATATTAACGTGATATTTTTACACACTATTTTCCTGAGGTTTGCGGATTTCTTCAACAGTCAGATTGTACCAATAGAGAACAATCGGTCAGTAAAAATACTGGAACACCCGGTGTGAGTCACGTCTACACTCTTGTATACTACGTTATTGAAGCAATCATCTAGAAACTCAATGCACCGATAAGAACTTGATATACTATATTCTGACATTGAGTACTCAACTGAATAAATAGTCTGCTATTTTATTTACGATAAACCAAATGAAATCAAATATATCGGATGAAGATAGAATAATCTTTTGCGTCAATGACTAACATAGTGAAATAAGCAAGCAATGACAGAATGGTATCTGATAGGTAATAAAATACATGAAGGGCTAACAAAGAGCATTTAATCATACATGTTTATATTTTCATGGTCAAGGTTTTTGTTTTTAATAGTTTTAAGATAAACAGTTGGGGATTTTTGTGTTTCAAAATCCCCTATGTATGATACAAATATTGATTGTAAACGAGATACGTGCACCTCAGAAAAGTTACTCGAGACGAACCCTACTACAGCAGTCAAAGTGGATAAATGAGTGGAGCAACCCACATGAAACAAAATTCATCAAGCAACAGTGGCCATTGATGAGGAACTGAACAGTCATTGATTTTTTTTTTTTAAAAAACGAACTGTAGTAGTAGATGTAGATCTATTTGCCTTTAGTTCCCAAGTTCATTTATGTTTAATGGTTAAGTGTATTGTTTAATGAGTGTTCCTGACTCTTCGTGTTTTGTTGTTTGTTTTTTTTTTGTTACAGAGAGAAAAACTTCAAAGTCAAGCAAACCTTACTCTTATATAACGTCAATAACGTTGAACGGACTTGTGTAACCAGTTGATTTGAGAGGCCTTTTTTATTCACCAACAAAAGACATCCGTAACAATTTCTTATGCCGTTTTGTGGCACCTTGTTACTTTGTCTAATTGAAAAATACTTGAGGTTATCTCAATTGCACTTCACCTTCGAAACACCGTCAAGTGCTCGTGGTAGCTGGTTGCTCATAAATATTGTCGAACGCTGCAGTAGTACTGGATTTTAGACTCATACAATCGAGTTTTTCCTAAATAACACAAATCTGACATTACTGACATCGAGGGGATTCCAAATCAGCAAAAAATAAAGTTGCGGCCAGTGGGAAGTGAACTCATAACACCAACCATTTATGGATTAGAATTCTAATGCCTTACCCACTCAGCCAATCTGTCATTCCTTGCTAGTCTCAGATTTTCAGCCCCTTTTAAATAATATCTGGGTGAATTTCTTTTGTTCTAACTGTTACTTTATTTTCCCATAAAAGGACACTTTTCAGTCCAATTATTTCAACATAAAAGGACACTTAGGAAAGTGGAAAACAATTGTAACTTTATTTCAAATACTTTCAAAGAATAATTAGATTATCTATATGTTTTTGAAAACTTCACAACTAAGAACTAAATAACAGAAACACGTAAGAAATTCACGAAACTTTTATCAGTGTGCACATCAATTCAAGTAACTTTCTCATCATTTCACTTGGAAATATTAACATTAATGTTTAGAACAAGACCTTTAGCAACATCTAAGGAGTGACTGGTAATGTCAGTTGTAGTGGAATCTTTTTTATCTTTATTTTCTGATTCCTCAACTTCAACCTTATGGCACACAGACACTGTACTACTTGGTTCACCTTTGACCTTTTAGGACCAATGTTACCATACAACATGTTGGTCACTTCATTCAATTGTTCCCCAGAGGTCCTTTTATATGATCTGACAGCAACAGACCTGTGACCTGTCTTCTCGCAAATCAGTTGTTCATCACAACCATTGTCATACATGCGAGTTGCGGATGCGGCCCTGCATGAATGATTCCATCTCTGACCAGTAATACCAGCCTTAACACACATTTTTTTTTACAATTTTCTGAATAGTATGTATACCTCTGGGTTGACAAGAGTACCACACATCACCATTTGGGACTAACAGTGGCCTTAAGTACAGATCCTTACTACAACGAGGATCATGACTTGGCCTCAGAGAAATATATTTTTCATACAATCTTACTATGCATCGGTCACTGTTAACAACATTCTGATATGCACGGCCAGTTTTGAGTGGAACATTGCATTCAGAGATGCCACCCTGATTACATTTCGAACTGATTTCTTTATAGTAAATATACTTGAGACCAACAGCATTATCATACAGAACTTTCAATTGACAATCAATTTTCAAATTCTTGTGTTCATCCACTGCACGTAGCCCAAAGTGAATACCAAGTAGGTAAAGCACAGTGTTCACCAACTTTTCAGGTGAATCCTCACCAAGAACTCCAGAATTCCACATACTCTCCTCTTCATCTACAGAAATTGGTAATGCCTTTTCACGAGGAGCAACCTTCCCTTCCTTAGTTAAGTCATGCATTCTGTTATCCAATGTGTTTTTCAACTCAAAGAAATCATTGTCATCGAAAAATTTAAAAGGCCTCCTGTTCTCTTTGAAAAAGGCTTGGACCATGACAATTAGATCATAGAGAGTATCTCTGTTGTATTCGTTGCCGGATCCATCCCTCACTTCCATGATAAACATACAGATCACATTAGAAATTTCACTCTTAGACATGATGATCAATTCATCAGGGGATGGTACCTTACATACGGAAGAAAGTAAGCCATGTTCCACTTGATAATTACGACAGCCCATCCATCTAACATAGGCTTTCATGGCCCACTTAATCTTGTTTTGAGTACTTTTCTCATATCTGAAACAGTAATACACATCATGAAACATACCAACTCAAATCAACACTAAAAAATATACATCCACCAATAATTGATTGCAGCATAAATATGACAGAATTTAATGGCACCCACCTCTTACATTTCATTGCATCCAGATCAGTAGCATTAGCAACACTTGAAAATCTCTTCAAATCAGCCTCAAGTTGCTTATCGATCACTGACGAAATAGCATTATCACCTAGATTTGCCATTTGTTTGTCATGAGCAGAAGTAACAGATTCGTCATGACCACCAACTGTGAATGATTTGCCATCACTCTTATGTGTGACAATAATAGGATTATCCTGAGAAGATACTTGCCAACCATTGTCAACATCATCAGAGAAATCAAAAATCTTCTCAAACATTTCATTCTGGGCATCACTAGTAATGTTACTTTGATTGACCACACCCTTTTCATGACTTTCTGACAAAGGAACATCACTCAAATTATCGAAGAAATCCAATGCATCATTCACTTCTTGTGTAGAAACATTACGGAAAGTCGATTGTGTAACAAATAAATCATCATAATCATCATCACTAAAACTCAAATTTCCTTCATCAACAGGAAAATCAGAAGCCATTTTTGACAACCACTCACTCTGAATGCTTGCAAATGACTGCAAAATTATCCAAATTTAACCTAGAAACACAAGAACTTGAGTAAAAATGTCCATAGTTATTGTTACGCTATTAGTACCTCATACAAAGCAGTGACCAGTCAGCCATGACACCACTCTCACTCCAATTCATTCACAAAAAGAACAATTAATATGTCATTTTTAGACTAATTTTAATTGATATCATTTAAGTCAAATAAATGCCTCAGAACTGTCTTTTATTGGGGAAAGCCTCGGCTATCGCCTCGGCTTTAAACCCCAATAAAAAACTGTTCCTCGACATTTATTTATATCATAATGTCATGCTCTATTGAGTGAGGTGCAGCATGAAATAAAATTTAAACGTTCTGTTCAACACGTGTCTCTGTGGCTGAGTGGGTTAGGAAAAACTCGAATAAGAAATCCCCCTTATGGATCCAGAAAACAGCTAAGAGAGTGTTGAAGCCTTGCTGCCACGGATCCTCCTTCGAGTGGAAAAGCTTTCAGAAGAGTTGAGGAACCCCCAGCATCCACTTTCCCTCTTCATTGCCAACACATCCCCTACTTCATTACCACAGCTTTCAACAAACTCACTCCAAATATTGCATTGTTGAAAACCTGCCTCGGCTGAGTCAAAACTAACTCTGACAGCTCAGTGAAAGAGGCACAAATCAAGGCTGCCAATCTCGCATTCCGAGTATTACAGAAAGTCAATATTATGAGATGCCAAATGTTATTTAGACATCAACAAAAACTGTATGCATAAGTGTCTCCAGAACGAAATTGAACGTCTTAAAAGGTCAAAGATGCGTCACTTACGACTAAATTTGCCTCTGGGTAAAACAAACTTTGCGCTTGCCTCTGTTTTAATGAGTAATCGGAAACCTAAGTGACAAGTCACTATTTTTATTTGACGGTTTTCGCGAGGTATTTCTTCTGACGGCATGTTTTGCTTTAAGAACTTTTCTTGATCACGCACTACGAATGAAATCGTAGAATGTTTCAAAGCAGGGACCACCGAGTACATAAACAAAGGGGGCAAGTATTAGATGTACTGCTTAAAAAATCCTCCGGTTTATTTTTTGTTAAGGAAATGGTGCTACTGAAATGATTTTCGTCTATTTATAATTTGATTTTGTATTCTTAGACTTCACACGTGCTGAAACTTGACGCTTACAAAAGCAACAACCGCAATACACGTTCTTCAATGGGATCTAAAGTCGCCAAACATGGAGGCGGATCCAGAAAGTTGATAGGTGCTGCCAAGAAAAATACCCAGCTGCCGTCGGTGACCATCCTTTTGCCGCCCGCGTACGTAGTTCGACAGGAAGGTAATGTTTTCACAGGTATCAGTCTGTCTGTGCACAGGGGCGCACCCCAGGTATACCTCCCCCCATCCCTTTCAGGATGGGGGGATCAGCCTGGGGTAGCCCGGTCCCAGCCCGGTCAGGATGGGGGGCACCCAGGGGTACCCCTCCCCAGGATGAAACAGCAGAGGGAGCACTTGCTACGCGGCGGGCGGTCTGCCTCTTGCGTTCACGCAGGAGGACTTTCTTTTTCTTAACTATTTTTACAGGGAAGTGGGAAGGAAGCATGGTCACTTGTATCTCCCCCTTGATTCGACTTCTAGTAAAAACGCTATGCAGTGAGGGTCGATCAACGTAGGTCCACAACGTATAGGATTTCTTGAACAGAGAAGATAGAGATCTTTAATGATAATATTTATACGTTCTATCCAAAAGTTGTTAACCGCAAAGGTACCAGTTAATTACGACTTAATTTGTAGTCTCACACTCCCCCTGAAATGACTGTGCTGTAATTTGCGGTGGGGTATGTTGCACACGCGGGTAACGCACAGATTCACGCATGTTGCGTTGTAGATGATCAGAGATAATTAACAGTGAAGTGTTTGGTTACATCTTGTTGATGAGATGTACCATGTTGTCCTAGTTCTACACAGATAGCTACATCGGCTCGGTTTACGTGCCATCCACCTGTCCCGGGGCCCTTCTCTCGGCGGTAGAAGGGGCTGTGACAGCGCTGTCAGCGGGACCTGCCGCCGTAGTCCCGCGGTGACTCAGCAGTCCCTACTCCCCTCCTCTAACCCTTACAGTCAGATACATACTATCACTCACCCATCACGGGACAAGTTTACATTTACTCACAGACAAACAATAACTCTCATCCCTATCACCCTCACATAAAAGAAATACTAAGGTTATTGAAAACCCCTTCAAAACTCAAATTTTTAAAAAAAAATTACGGAGAAGAAACATACATTTTGGAAATCTGGACAGCAGAATAGTGTCCACTTTGAGTAAGATTATTCGTGTAACAGATTGGTCCCTGTCTACACACACAGGACAAACAGACAGGCCAAGTACTGAAGAGCCGTGCGGGGATCAGAGGCAGCACCTCCCCGCTACATCTGCTTCCCTGTGTGCGGTCTCCGCGGCCACTTACACGGCTATTAATTACGCCTTGACGTGATTAGGGGGAATCAAGGGACGGCCAACCCTCTCATCAGACTTCCCCGCCCGGTCCTCACTCCCCTTCGCCGCTGCAGATATTAGCACCCGACGTGTTTGACTGTCACTTGTCGGTAAAAACCGCGTAATTCATTGGAAAACTACCCCAATAGACTGAATTGTGAGTTACCAAGAGTAAACTAAAGGCCCTCAAGCCTTAAAGAAAACTTTTCTTTTCTATCATTGCACCTATCCTTCTTTATCTTGAGGCTTCTTTCAAACCGCCATACCGCAATCCCCAAAGGAGCATTTCATCCTTTAAGGAATGCGGTGACTGACGCCAGTTTTGGTGTTACTTCTTCAATAAAAATTCAAATTCAGAATATACCGTATTTTAGCAATTTATTTTCTTTAAGCTGTATTTTCAAAAGGCACAAAATACGTCAAACAGTTTGTCTTAATTGGGAAACCCATGGGACTGTTTCTATTCGTTCAAAGGCTACTTTTTTTCTTAAATTGTACCTTTGCCAAAGGTTTTGGGAAATGAACAAGACAATGAAAAAAGTACCTTCAGCAGTAATTAAATTGAGTATCCTTTGTACTACTACAGAGTAACACTGACTACAGTAATTTACACGTTAAAAACTGGGAGTTGTTCACAAATTAAGAGTCTGCCTCTTTTTTTCCTCCAACGTAAAATTCTTTTTGCATCACAGAAAACTTCAGCAGAACAGCATGAAATTTCTTTGTTGAACGATCAATTGAAAATAGACTTTCCAACTCTTGAAATTATTAATGGTGGAGCAGTTTTGCTTTCATATTCAGAATAAACATTAAGGATCCAATACTACTCTTCTTGAAAGTAATTTCACTTTCCTGTCAATCAAATATGTTTCTAATTTAAATTTTACAAATTCCACAATGCGATTAAATTTGAAAGGTCCACCCCCTCAATACTAAACATTGGTAGAAGTAGCCCGATGGCTTCAGACTCGCGCCAACCCCTCACTATCCATAGTCTCTGTGCACCATTCAATAAGACAGCATAATGTAGCATTCCCTCTGGTTATTGGCCGAAATCATTTCACTGCCAACAACTATGTCGGATGGAAAGCCCTGAAAGACGAGAAGCAGTTTTCATAAGAGCTTTGGGCAATCAACATAGCGAGATGCGAAGATAACAGTTTAAGGAGTAGAAGAAAAAAAAAAGGCTTTAGTAAAGGAAGGAAAAAAAGAAGTTAATGTGACATTGACTGGAAAATAAAACTTTAATGAATTTCATTTCCCTGTCACTGACTTTTGATTCAGATAATTTTCTCCACAGGATATTAGCTGCCATCATCAAATTCCCTCGTGAAAAGGTGGACAATACAGGTTTAGTGTATTATTTCAATGGAAGTTCCTTGGTAAATACATGACATCTGAAGGTGTGCAGTTACTTTTGAACGAAGAATCTCTACGTGCGTGATGCAAGGAAAATATAGTTTGGTGATATTTACTGCACACATCGGAAAGGTGTGAGCCTCTGTTTGACAAACACTTCATTGTTGGATGGATTGACTGCACCTTTTAGTGGACGGTTAGTTTAACATGATGTGAAGCACTCTGAAGTTCAATAACTTTACACTTCATATATTTGCTTGTTTGATGGAGAGGAATTCAAACTTCTAGGTAAACCCTCCGTACATTTGCTACGTAAACTAAAGACCACAAAAAGTGAATGCGTTTCTTCGTGTAGGGACTTAACGTTTTCTGACAAGGGATTTGTCAATAGAGAATAAATCCCCTGATCAACGCTTCACAAGAGCGAACAGGTAAAGGATATTGTCATTCTATCAACATTAATTGACTGGACAGCGTAGCAAGTGTACAGCGCCAGATAACGAGGCAGATGGATAAAAAGGAACAAGACTTCGGCCAAAAACTTGTGCTGCCCTCAGGCAAGTGAATCATTATCACTTACTACCAAGCTTATACGACAGGGGATCGCGACTCCCAAGGAATAAGTTGTTGTCGCTTGTCAAAGCACATTTTCGTCAGGCAATGTTAATTTTGACCTTTTGCACATAAATGAGACAATAAAGTTGGCCTGTAGGATGACCAGGAGTTATATTCTGGGCGTATTTTGAAGCAATGGTATTTCGATGAATCATATTCTCTGTTACAGTGTATAATGTGAACAAGGCTGATACAAGACTCAGTTAGTTAAACATACACTAGGTTCAACGCAAAAAAAAGTCAACTTTATCTTGTACTTTATCTTGCTTTACATAAGCTTTCAATTTGTGACACGAACGTACATCATGGACTACTCCATCATGAACGAGGCAAACCGTACACTGTGGTTTGACACTTGGATTGTCATTACGGAAAACTCTACTTCAACACGAGAACTTTTGTCGCAACCAAGACGGCTCGGAGTGGTGCTGTTTGGATCTGTTCTGACTGTTCTCGTGATTTTGGTGAATTTAACTCTAGCGATATCCGTGAGCAGAAAACGCAAGGGAGTACCTAAAGCGCGACCGGGGGTGAACTGGTTGATGTTGAACTATACTCTAGCGCAACTTTTAGTTGGAGCGGTGGTGGTGCCACTTAACGTACAGACCGAGTTAGAGTTGCAATGGGGACTGGGTCCCGCACTTTGCAGAGCGTGGTTACTCCTACAGGTGTTTCTGGCCGCACTAGCCCACTGGTCGTGTTTGGCTATAACCGTAGACAGGCTGGTGTACGTCTTGTCGCCGCATGCGTACTATCACAGGATGACGAAGGGCCGGGTGGCTTGTCTCTTGATCACAGCCTGGACTCTGTCCTTGGCTACCGCAGCGCCTCCTGGTGTGTCAATGCTGACCGATCCGGATTTCATTCTGGATGAGGTATGCGCGATAGCGATGACGAAGCAGTACGCCCTGGGTATGTCGGCGGCCGCTTACTTCGCCCCGGCCATGATGCTGCTGGTGGGTACCGCCGGGGTGATGCTGTGGTCGGCCCAAACCAGAGCCAGGAAAGCTCAAATGGTTGGGGTGACAGATGGTCAGGCTCTGTGCCACAAGAAATGTTGCCCGGACGAAGCCTACATTACTTACGTTGATTACCTGTCCATTGGTAACGTGTCCCACGCTGTCGCAGCCGTGAATCTTTCCCTGGTCGTACTCTGGGCTCCGTTCTTCGTCATGAATGCCATCGTACCGTTCTGTAAGGGTCTGTGTGTCCCGCCCACCCTCTGGTCCGCCTCGCTGTGGCTCGGGCTGACTTCTGCCGTGGTATCTCCGCTACTGTGGACCGTTGACGTTGACGTTCGGGACCAGGTGCGTGACATGTGGGCCAATTGCTGTTGCTGCTGCTGCGCCCGAAGCTACCACCACTGTCCCCACGCCTGCACCACCCAGCAACATCACCACCCTCACCACGACAAAATATCTTACACCCCCGCCACCCGCACCCCCACCCCGACCAAGTGGAAGTTCCAGTCCGGTAGCACCTCTGATATTGACACTAATAAGTACATCTATGGTGGAAGCACGACCTCTTACAACAGCGCTTCAGATGTGGAACTAATTCAACCGTACGCTGAATTCTACCTTGATGTCAAAAATTAAAACGCTGAACGTTGATATATTTGGTTGGCAGTATCAAATGCTTTACATAACTGAAAGAACAAATAAGCCATTTTGAGGATCCAAATTGTGTACATAATCTCACTGACTTCTAACATGTTTCTTCTAAATGGCACACCTTGGAACAGAAACGAATTTCATTACAACATGGAAAACAGAAATAAGAGTTGAATGCAAAGGAGAGGAACAATTTAGTACAAATAAGAAAAGACGGTAATGGAAACTGGACAGATATGTCATGAATTTCTGATAAATTTATTGAAATACATGCAAAATTAAGTTCAGTTAATCAAATATCCCGTAGACTAATTACCGTAAAAATTACTCTCTTATTTGACTCGACAACCTCATCACTGCGTTTTTCAGGCGTCGCAATCGAACATACGGACGATAAATCAAAAACCACTTCAAAACAAAATCAGTTTCCAAATTTCCATTACTGTCTTAATTATTCTTCAAAAGGAAATTATCTAAAATTTTGATTCATTTGTAGTGATTGGTCGTTTATTAAGTTTTAATGTGAAAAAATTGTGATTAAAATGTTTCATTTGAATTTCCACGTTGGTGGGTCTACCGTTATTCAATATAAACTGAAGTGTCCGAACAAGTTGGTGTAACATTTGATCCAGAAGAGAGAACTTCGTACGTAATTTTTGAATATGGTATTGAAAATTATAACAAAGAAATTAGTTATGAACATTTATGCAAAGTCAAATTTGAATGGGTTAGAGGATCCTGCGTCTGTCTTTTCTCTGCGTTAAACACCCGAGGGTGCGGTATTTTAGACCATTAATTTTATTTGAAACAAATTTTTTCTTTCTTCCCCTCATGACCCCAATTTGTTGTACTCACAATTGCCACCTTCACAAAACGGGAAATATTCATAACTTTGATGTCTTGTAAATTGCACGTTATTAATTCTACTACGTAGATATAAAAGCTCTATTAAGGAATACTTCTTATGATTTCTTTATGGCATCCATTTATTAAGGAAACCTCATAGCAGATTGCATTCCATGCCCAATTTTTTATGGTGAATTCATTTTGAATTTTATTCTGAAAACTCGTTCAAGTGTGTTTGATATTAAAATACATGTTGCCAGAAATGCGTGTTTTCATCCAGACAATTCCTCTATTAGGTTTGAAATTCAATAGTACTCTGTAAATTTAAATGTACATAATGTCAAGTAAAGTAAGTATCTGAGAAGTGTACCGAGCAACGACAAAGGGTTAGATATTAAATATACTGTATATAATTACACATGGCAAATAGAAGAAAAAAACTTGAATACAGCTACCATGAAGATGTACGTATATGGGATGAAATTTACTGTACATAGCTTCACTATTTAAATGCTTTACTTTCATTAGCCCGTATTGGAAATTTAAGCACAATATCCAATATCCAAGGGATTAAATGTTTGAACTTATTACTTTGAACGCTAAATTAATTCTATTTAGAAAACTTTATATCGAAACTGAATCTAGTCTTAATGTGAGCCTCTTAAAATATTTTGTTCATCTTAGGAGATAGTATAGCCATTTTGACATGCGCACTTGACACCCATTCATATTTTTAATTACTTAATTAGACTTCATAAATATTGATGTCGGCACAGTAGACGAGTATTTGTTGTAATTTAACGCTGTGTAAATAGGATAGAAATTAGACTTAACTGTCTATTAATTCTTTCTTTGTCCCTGTCAATAGCCGCTCGTATTTTCCGCCTCATAGCCCGAGTGACAAGACTACTGGAGTCAACCCATAAAATGTCTTCATAAAGTTTCTGTAGTTCAGAGGGTATTTCAGTGTCAACAATTATTTATTTATCTCTTCTATTGTGAATAAAGTGGTCAAATAAAATT
Organism: Haplosyllis leylae; assembly: GCA_038406175.1. Classification (NCBI taxonomy): domain Eukaryota; kingdom Metazoa; phylum Annelida; class Polychaeta; order Phyllodocida; family Syllidae; genus Haplosyllis; species Haplosyllis leylae. The sequence goes on from JBCAUG010412461.1 coordinate 15,247, forward strand.
AAAGTTGGATTTGATTCTTCTTCTTTTGGGGGAAAAAACCGCCAATAACCTAAAGAAGAAAGAAATAGAAGTCCGCGCGTCGTCATTCTGCAAATAATGACTTCTGGTCAAAGACAAATAGTCCCAGATCGACATCAACCAAATTTTGGGAAGAAAAATCTGCGGAAGAGAGGCCGGTTATTTCGACTTGTGCCTCAGGGTTTCATAACTTTTAACACAACAACAATTGCGTTTATTACTTAAGGCCCGTTCACACTGTACGATTGCGACTGTGATTTTCTTGTCGCAACGAATAGGCTGTGCAGGATTCAATGCTTCCCATTGTGCGATTGTCACGACATCACCAGCGTCTGTACAACCCATTAGAGGCAAAAACAAAATCACGGTCACAAATTGCACAGTGTGAATGGGCCTTTAGAAACTTAATTACAAAAACATGGAAAACAACTCTTCCAATTTGGTAGTGATTTCCCGAAGTTAGATATTTCCAGGTACAAAACTATTTACTTTTAACCTTTCCTTTCTGATTCTTTTTTAGTACGTTTTATATTCTCCCATGATATTCTCCACAATTTATGTCAAGATCCCGTGACACAGGATCTTTGAAACTTAAGATACTGACAAATGGTAATTTGCAAATATTCATCGTGCAGCCAGGTGAACTGACTTAAATTTTTTAATTTATCTATTTTTTTCCGATTTTGATTTTGATTTGTCTGACTAGATGGGTCAACCCAATTCAACTAAAACCAGTTTAGTATGACCGAAGGAAATTTAAAGACTTTCAAAGTCTTTTACTTACCAGTGCAATAGTGAAAGCAGATGACTCATGGTCTGTTGAGTTCAAATCTCACAGAATGTTTTTATTGGTGACTCGTAGAGGTACCTTATTGATGGAATTGGGGTTGCTGCACGGTTTTTTTGGGAATTTTTTGGA
>JBCAUG010412572.1:0-16182 GCA_038406175.1 Haplosyllis leylae
GGAACATGATTCCCCGGGGATAGGTCGGCTACGCAGCGGGCGGTATGCCTCTTGCGTTCACGCAGGAGGACTTTCTTCTATTCTATATTAAAAACACTTCATTCATAGATCAATGTACAAAGAATAAAAGCAAATATTGCAATGAATACAATCAAAATGGAAGCTATTGATCAAACTGATGCGTCAATGGCAAAGCAAATCATTTTCACTGTTGTCATTGTCGTCTTCTATTTTTGCAGTGACGGCAATCTTCATGTCACGTGCACTGAACCAACGTCAAGTAAAACAGAGTCTGTTGTCATAGAAACCAGCTGACGTCATGGAAAATAGTTCATCGTATCAAACATCATCACTACAACATATTGTCTGACACGTGTCCCGATAGGCATGTACTTAATATATGTTTGATAAATGTACATGTTTGTCAGCCAGCCATAAGAAAAAAGCATTTTCGAGAGTTTTCGCCATTTACTACTGTATATTATTGTAAATAATATAAGTTTTGAATAAAGTTCATAGATAAAAATAAACGGGATTACATTGTTTGTGATTGGCTCTTTTGGCGTCAGCGGTAGTTTTTTTTTCACGGGTTCGATTCTGATCTCGAATTAAATAATAGAAATTTTAGTGGTTTCTTTGGCAAGACAGTAAAGCGAATACCCTCCCCTTCCTCCGACAGGAGAGGGAGTGATGATATGCGGGTATTCGTTGTAACCGAACTGGTAAGCGGACCCAGTGTAGATTTCATGTGGAATGAGAATGTGTTTTCACACTAACAGCCGTAGAATAATAAGTCATTCATTTCTGAGAAAATAAATTTAAAATTCACATAACAGACTACGAGAAGCTTGAACATTTAACTCTTGTTTGCACCAGTCGTGGTGGTTGTTTGTTGTTCCTTACCGTGAAAAGTAAGTGATAATGTATTACTTCTTCAAGTATCACACCCGACAGTGATTGCAGTGGTATAGCCAAAGACTTGGGTACAGCTCGGAGTGATCCAGGCTGAAATACGTACATGTACATCTGTCGGGGTCAGAGGCCACGAGCAGAAGGGTTAAATATACACCCCACCCCCGTCCACACCCTTGCCGCAACAACGCCGATCTTGTGCGAGTTTGTCCCAATAGAACAGAGACAAACAGTTATTTAAGGGGACTAACTTTGCTCTAAAATATTTGTAAATTTTAATAAGTGAGTTTTTCCAAATGATCAGAAATTTAAAAAGAAGACATTCTTCAAGAGAATTAACTGGCTCTGCAAATTTTGTAAACTTTCCTGATACTCGTTCTGGCAAAGGGCGGTGAGAATAACAAAGCTTCGTTGTTAGATTTGAACGGGACACAGGAGCAATTTACCCAAACTATGCATGAAAACGAATCTATCCCTGCCCTCTCAGACACCCTCTTCCGAGAAATCTTGGCTCCACCATTGTCATAGCGTATTATAATTTAGATATAAATCTTTTCACTTTTTCATTACGACTTTCTTGTTTGTTTATTTACAACACGAGACTGTGCTACAAGAAGTAATTATTTTTCTTCTGCAAGAAACTTAGACAAAATTGCTGTGAAGTAGTAGAATTTTCCCAGTAGTCAGTTTAGAGGGAAGACATGTATTTTTATGTGGACCCGATACTCGAAAAATCCTGGTATATTTACTTGGGCTGATCTGGCCCAATGAATCACTTGGGTAAAAAAAAGTTACAAATCTGTTTCCAATCAAACACTTCATTAAAAAACCCAAACTAGAAGCACCGAATAATGGACAGGGAAAAACAGACGCACAAAAGAGTAATTTGAAAAAGTTGTTCACGTATATATTTTAGTTTTTCATGTGCGTTTGAGTTCATGGTACGCTTTCTTGAACTTCAAGTTTTTTGGTGAATTGACAATTTTGGCGATGTGACATATCTTTCACGTTTCTTCTTCAATTGAGGAAAGCTTCTCTGTGTTGCATGTCAATATTTTTGTATAAAATTATTTATTAGTCGATCAGAGAGGCTCTTGATCTAAGTGTAAAGATGAAAGATAAAGGAAATAAATGGTTGTAAAATATGTCATTTTTGTATTGTTGGTTATTTGCAGCAAAAAAAAAAACTCGAAAAGTGTCCAGCTTTTTTTTTTCCTTTTCCAATTCATTCTATCTTTCCACATATATCAGATTTACCATTTAAATCCTACCTAATTGGATACTTTTTGTGCAAATTTTTGACAGATTCAAACCGAGGGAGTCTTATCACTGTACCAAAAATTTTTTTTGTTAGTTAAAATGAATAAAAACAACCGATCTTGTACTTCTTTCTTGTCTATGAATTACTGTATACTCAATGTCATGATGCTCTATAAGGATGGAATCCCTCCAGCATTGACTATCGATGTTTATCCCTGGCTTTTAATAGAAAACAATTTCCGACACGGATGGCAGATGGCGACTGTTGTTTGCAAGAATACCAGCAATTTTTGAAATCTTTTACTGTCTGTTTAAAAGTTTCACCCCGGGTAAATAAAAAGACATTGTTTAGTTTCTATAAATTCCAATGAATTCATTTGCGATATGTCTGACATCCAATAATGGCTTTATAGAATAAGTTTTATCTAAAGAATTCTTGTATTCTCACCGCTCAAAGATTATCTAAAGAATATTCAATTCACAACTTATTTCATTCACAAATTAATTTTAAATTTGAATTAAAGTTCTATTAATTTGGTCTATTCGTCACGTATGTTGATGTTGATAATCTTTTTACTGAACCGAGCAAAAATCTTGACAGACATGTCAGATATACAATTTGGACCTATTTTGTGAATTACTTGTTTAACTGAGCGTTGCATTTGTGACCTCTGTCATAAGGATCCTAGTACGGAAAAGGCATGTGTAAGTCTTGTTCTTCTTTGTTTCCATAGGAAGTTATAATTGTCAATATAATTATGGCTTGTGTTTCCGGGTACAGGGACATTGTGACAATCACTGCATTGTTCATCATTTCCATTCCAAGTTATGAATCTGCACAACAACGTTCTGATAAGGGATTAATTAATTGTAAAATACTCAAGAGGTGTAAAAGTTCAACTTTTTATTTTGTTGTTATTATGTTTACTTCGGATGACGCCATTCTTGCTTCTTAAAGGCAGGGCATTTTGGTTCATAGCTGGTGCTATATCTGCCAAACATCTTGAATATTAATCAGTGACCCTTTCTGTCTGTCTGTCTGTCTGTCTGTTCTCTTACTTCTCAAAAACTTTGCTTCCCTTCTCTGCATCCTTTTTCCTGTAGATGGACAGACGCTGAACTGCCGTGAGGAGTTATCATTAGAGAACGCAACATTGTCCTGGTGACAGGAGACCGCATTGTGTTGCTAGGGGCGACAGCTCAAACGAGTGGCGGCACTTTGATGTAAACACAGTTGTCCTTTTCAAACAATAACGCGCATTTTACCTCCTCCAAAGCCATTTTGACATCTCAATTTCCTTAACTACCTCGTTCAGAAACAATCTTATACATTAAAAAAGGAAACTATTGCCGTTTATCAAGAGGTCGTCTTTAATGGAGGTCTTCTGGTCAAATGAACAGTTATATTACCTCTATTTAGTGCGGACGGTTGGTGAGTTAACGTTCTTGTATTGTCTGATTGTGAAGGAAGTCAAGCTGAATGGAGATAATGATTATAAAGTCAAAGATCAAGGGCCAAATTGACCGCCATGAAAGATGCCCGGACCACCTGATCGGCTTATTTTACAAACGTCTTTTAAATTTTAACGTATTCTGTTAATATCCCAAGATTTTTCAAAAAAACTTATCCAAATTTAATTATAAAAGTAGCGTAATCCTCTCAACTGGACGGATTTACACTCTGAAGAACTGTACACTCTTGGAATTTATATTAGAGTATGGTAGAAATATTAGATTTCATCAACCGACATTTCTTTCAAATAGACCCAATTGAATTCATTACCAGAAAGCAATGAATTTTCAAACTGTTTCCATTGTTTTTCTTCGTTGGGCAGTGGGTAATTTAGCCCCTTTGAGTTTCAACTTTATATTTGTTTTGGTAAGAAAAAGCAAATCATAACCAGCTATGTGTACAATTTTCAGCCGATCAGCTTCACGAACACGTTTTTGATAAAATTCAGTTCAATTGTATGTCTGACCCATCTTTATGAGTTCAGAGAATTACATGCTTTCAGTGTGGGGAACTATACTATCTAGCTATACTTTTTTTTCTAATTAATTTATAGAATTAATTGATGGAAAGTTATTTTTAATAGGTCTTATGGGTTTTATTTCAGCATTTCCATTTTTTTACTCCTGCCTGTTTTAAAATGACTGGTCTTTTTACCTAACTCGACCGCCATCATATTGTCCAATTGACAACAGGAAAAACTCATCACAAAATGCTGTGGTTTGGTGGTGAGACTGAAAGATGTACTGTCTTAAAAAGTCTCACCCCTTTCATTTGAAAACAGCTTTAAAAGTTCTGTTCGACACACGGAAAACACTTGTCTCAATAATTTTGCACAGAAGTATTGATACATAGTTTAATGTGATAAAATTGTACCATTTTATATTAATTATTCCATGAATAAAGTACTTTCAATCAATCAATCAAGTTGAGTCTGTAAATTTCTCCCGTTGTTTCAAAGCCTTTTGTACATGTGAAGATACAATACCAGGAACTCACACATTGTTTTCATGGCACACACTGCATATGTTGTTCTACCATCTCTTCATTTCGTACTTGGTTACGCTGATTCAGAAACAAAATAAATTGAAAGGACAAAAAATTTATCATTATTGTTCTATTTCTGTTAATAGTTCTATAAGTCCACATCAGCTTAGTAAAATACAAAACAGAACAAAATCTTTCCAACTGATCTTACTGAACCAATTAGAAAAATTAAGCAAATTGAAGTTTAGATAAATCTCAAGCCCCACTCAATGACAGAAAATTGGGAATTAGTCGCCAACCAATTAGTGGTCTGCCGCGCGACAACCCTGTTCACTAAATCTGCAAAGGTGTGAAACAAGGGATTTAATTGGACTGTTTGCATGGGATTTTGGTGCCCTAATTCAAAATAAATCTCCTAATGCTAACTGATACGCCATACTTTACGAGATGAAGTTGTTTTCAATTAAATTACACTAAAAATCCTTTGGACAAAACTAAAATGTCCAAAAACCTTGTATGTAATGAATGTGATGTGCATTTGTTTGGTTTGTTTTCGTGAATTATCAATAGATCTATTCAATTCACCATATTTTCCAAATGTAATCAAATAATTGTTGTCAATGTTTCTCAAATTTTTAATTTTAGGACCAAATAGATTGAAAGCTTCCCAAAACAAATAATTTAAGAATTCACGAGTAACATTAGATCCACGTACATGTAGTGGGCTATTCTGTAGTCATAATAATTCAAGAGGATGACATTTTAATTTATCAGTGGCTCTTTTACCAAAATGCATTTAAATTTTTGTACTTATAGTCACTTTTAAACGATAGATTTGGTATTATATATAACTGCGATGCATGAAGATTTATAATTTTAAACTTCCAAAGTATTACCTTCCTTCGGGTCACTTTTTCTACAATGTTGCACAGGGTACCCAGAAAAGGGTACGTGCGTGTCCATTTTTGGTTTCAAAAACATTCAGTACGATTTCTCACGTAAACTATCAATATGATATTTATTTCGCAAGGAGGGTGGTTTGTTCATGTGTGCGATCATTTCAAGTGCGTGTGAACAGAACACACAGTATCATACGAACAGCCACCTGCCTTGTCAAAAACCACAGTGAAAAATTGAAATCTACCAAGTCGACCAAATGCTTCATTTTGGGCGTCTGGCTTTCATAGAACAATTGGCTTTTCAAATGTCTTTTAATGTTCGATACTGGTGACGAAAAATACATCATTTTTCGGAATAAAAGCGCCGTAAAAGAGCTGGCTATTAGAGATTATTAATGCCCTGACCCGGGGGCAAATGTCGGGGCGCAAGGCTGTCAAAACCCCCTCAAAACAGGGGAAATATGGTGCGAGGGGGGTTGACAGGGTTTGATGTATTTATCAGAGCAGTGGTGATGTCTCAATTAATAGGCGTGGTCAGGCTTCTTCCCTACGAAAATGGCACTAAAAACACGCGTACCCATTTCAGTCGACGTGAGTTGGGACACTTCTCTTGAGTACAAGTCCAATTTCATATCAAGACATCTTTACGAACATTTATATCGCAGCTATTGAGACGATTTTCTCTGCTGGAATGGCTGATCGATTGTCTATTCTTCACATGTTCACCCTGTTGGAAGAATATCCAATTCTGAACCAGCTAGAATTAGATATTCTTCCATCAGGATGATCTTGTGAAATGCTTTAAGTTTAAATGAACCTAATCAAGTAACAACAGCATCGACACCATAGGTATCTATCATAATCCTTTTTTTGCCAAGAAAATTGCAACAGTGATTGCTGTCTCTTTCTTGAGACCAGCACACAACCACATACAACCGACAACGAACATTCCGTTCAGCCGAAGAAATACTATTGTTACCGACCGCGTACGTAGCACGGAGGGAGGTTATGTTTTCACAGGTGTCTGTCTGTTAACAAGGGGGGGGGGTTACTCAGGTCATGTCCCGGGGGGGGTTACTCAGGTCCAGTCCTGGGGGGGAGGGTACTCAGGTCTGGTCCTGGGGGGTACTCAGGTCCGGTCCCAGGGGGGGGGTACTCAGGTCTGGTCCTGGGGGGGTACTCAGGTCCAGTCCCAGGGGGGTACTCAGGCTGAGTACCCCCCCCCAGGACTTGCTATACCGCGGTCGGTATGCCTCTTGCGTTCATGCAGGAGGACTTTCTTGTTATGAAAATGTTATTGGTCTCGACTTGCTGTTTAAAATACGTTCAGAATTTTGTTGGCTGTGCCGCATCAGGCAGCAACCGTTTTCAATGATATCAACCAAACTTTATCTCTTGCTGAAAGCGTATGAGTCACGCTGTCAAGTAGGTGTAGCAATCAGGGATGTATCTGGAATACCCTGGCCATGAAAACTCAAATATGCCATCATGGAAAGCTGATATACTGATGTCCATGGCCTTCAAAAACAGCCCAAGTTAAAGGAGTCAATTACCATATTTTCCTTTGGATAATGTCCGAAAATTGCATTATCTTAGCAACTTTCAGAAACTGTCCATCATTACTAGTAATTGCCAAATATGCCCACCCAGTTATCCAATAACTTTCCTTGTACCGGGCATTGTTGAGGTATTAAGAAACGAAATACACTGTGAAAAGGTTGAAAACATTTTATTGGGCAAATATGACCATGATAAAAGTCAGTTAAAAGTCAGTATATTTCAAAATATGGATATCCGTTTGTCTGATCTGAATGGCTACTCGGGATGACATAGATCATGATGCTACAAGATTGGTGGGGTTAACAAAATTTACACCCATGCGAAGGACAGGTCATGAGCTAGCTATAATTATAGTAGTGTAGTATTTATAAAAAAAACAATCAGGAAGAGAGAGACGAAACCCCCACTAGTTATTCTATGACTTTGGAGCAATATCAACAGTAAATAGCAACGTTCGAAAAACTAGTCTTACATGTCACAATTCAATTCTGACTTTGCCTCACACACAGTGTATGAATCGGAATTTCAGGGATTTGGGACCTTGCTGAGCGTTGTTAATTCTCACTGTGATAAACATAAAATTTCATTTTGTTCTGAAAATTAACTGGTATTAATTACCAAATTAACTGGTATTAGTATCCAAAAGAGCGATCATTGCGAGTAATGATCACCATTCAGATTATTGAGCTATTAAAAAATGGCAGTTAATTCTGGTTTAACTTTTACCTCACACTCGCACCAATACTCGGTGTGAATCACCACCTCCTGCTCGTTGCTGGGGTCCGTTAGTTCCTTCAATGCGAACAATATCCGTCCCTCTAGAGCGCAAGTGTGAGCCATTGTACATCAATATAAGATAAATGAGCATTGCATTGTGCCTGCACTCTGTCCTTTTCAATAGGGGTAAACTAGATGTAAGAAACCCGTGGGTGCAGGGCATTCGCTCTTACCAACTTAACCAGTTTCGTCCACTTTTGTATCTACTCCCTCCTCAAATACACAAAAATATTAACTGAATTAGATGTATTATTCAAACAAACACATCAACACACAAATTAATCGAGTCACACACAAACATACGCACAAAATTAAAAACATTCTTCCCCAGTCGGTGCAAGGTAGGTGCAAGTGTAGCAGATTGAGCTGTGATTGTTTGATACTCAATGTGGGTTGTTGCTAGGAACACGGACATTACCATGGTATTGTCACCAACGCAATCAACTGTAAGACGAACTGGGTCTGTTTAATGATTAACCCTTTAGGTACTACTTTATGTAATTCAAGTAGAATAAAATTGTAAGTGAAATTTAGAAGCAAAATAAATTTGGAGATAAGGAAAGATACTTTGAAAGGGGAAGCGAAATGCCAACATACAGCTAAATTATCCAATCCTATGGCGCAAAATTTAAATTTAATTGCTATCATTATTTGCATTGAACCAAATTGATCTAGAGATGAATATGAAAGGCTGAGGATGAATCACCATTTGCGGATCCAGGATTACCCAGGGAGGTTCACCAATCCCTAAGGGGGGCACCGATGTGCCATTTGACCAATTTTTTCCCCAAAAATGCATGGAAATGAAGAAATTTTGGCCTGGGGAGCGTGCATTCCTTGCGCATCCTTAGATCCGCCTCTGATCAGTCTATACTCCACTACAATTGATTTTGTTAAGTTATTAATTTGTCTCCATCACTCGGATATTTGTTTGCAAAAGTGAATGTGGGTTTCTGATCACTCGCTGGTGGTTTTCGATGGATTGCGATAATAGCCCTTTGGCTTCCGTCCTAACGTATACCTCATGGTTCAGTTCTGGTGCTGCACCTTCAGAGTATGAAGCAAGTATGAAAGGTGATTTTTTTGACATTTTTAGTAGAGGATAGTAGGTTCTAACCACATTCAATTGGCGGATGTCAGAAATGACATACGAACTACACTTTTCTTAATTTTACAGCAAAAGAGTTAAAGAAAAGTTAGAATTAAACACCTCCTAAAGAGTTTTTTCATCCCTTTGAGGTACTGGCCGTGTTCACCTGCTGTATGTCTCTCCCTGTGATGTCTCTATCTCTCTATGGGATGAGATACTTTATAGCTCTTAATAAAACATCATTTATCTGTGGAATTTACAAGGTTTAACGAGGTCTCTACAGTCAAGTGGATATTTAGCAGAATGTTTCCTCACGTGGCAAACTTGTATGTGTTGGATGCGCACATTTCGTCCACAGTACACACAGGTATTTACTAAAATGTTCAGAAAAAAATTCAGATTTTCGTTCATGGTTGCATTATGAGATTAAGATTTGAATGTCAACTCCTGACTTCTGGTTGGTTTAATTTTTGCGATTTCTTACCTTACACCGTAGACACCCTGCAATGGTATATTAAATTCTAACCACAAACATTGGATGAAACACGGTATGTTGTTTTCCGATGTCTGTGATTCTAACTCACTGGTCCCGAAATTTAAAACCCCAAAAATTATTACAAAGTAAATTTTCACTGGGAAGAAGCAAGACAGTGAATGGCATAAAGAAGGCATTTCCAGAACCGATCAAGAAAGGGTTGACAACATTTTATTGGGTAAATATGACCATGATAAAAGTCAGTAAAAGACAGATAAAAGTCAGTACATTTCAAAATATGGATATCCGTTTGTCTGATCTGACTGGCTACTCGGTATGACACAGATTATGATGCTTCAGGATTGGTGGGGTTAACAGAATTTACACCCGTGCGAAGGACGGGTCATGAGCTAGCTTTAATTATAGTAGTGTAGTATTTATTTAAGGTAGTTCTTTGGGACCGTGACGTCAAAGCCATGTGTTCCCTCACAAAATGTTAACAGTGAATCCTCATTGAACATTTGCTGTATTGTCAGTGTGTTGAACCCAATTGAAGTGTGATCAATAGCATGGTCAGTTGACCAATTGCAATGCATTCTCCCAGCCAAATGGACCATGGAAACTTTTAGGGAGATTTAATAATACTTTAAATTTGATAAAACTGTAAATTGTAAATAGAAGGAGAGTGATCTCATTCAGCATTTTTATCTGAAAAACATTCATTTTCACATTTGAGACATTTTGTTAAGTTTCAAAAAGTTTCACCATCCCAAATTTGAGAAAAATGAAGATTGCCATTGATTTCAATGGAAGTTTGGTTCATCTTTGGGGTGAGATTACTTATTAATGGGCTGGTGAATGTTGCTTAAAATTTCACAAATGTCTCATGACATTATTTTCTTCAAACAACTTTTGTTAAATCTTTGAACGGCAGGTCCCAAAGAACTACCTTAAAAGACGGCGTGAATAAAATACAGTTAATAAAGGAGATGACGTTACGTAATAAAGCGCAGTGCGACCAAAACTACATACCTTGGGAGGTTCTGCTTCCTTCGGCCGTACCTTCTCCGCATCTATGAACAAAATAAACAATTTAAAACTCGTACAATGCAAATTTCACGCGAAATCGTCCCAAACAAATTCGGGGTAGATGACAACTTTTCACTGAATCACTCACTTAGCCTCCTCAGCCTGGGATCCCATTGGTGTTCCGGTAAAATTCCATGGTGCCACTGTGCCTGCGTTTTCCGTTAAATTTGAGATTTGTGTGTTAAACCATGCAAACGGTGAGGTACTGTTCGGACTCTGATTCTACAAATTATGTAGGAAAAATTACCACATATGGGCCATCAAAGTAATATCAAAACTGTACACAAACAGTATTATTATTACAAATTGTAGGCAAATCTAGTCGACATCTATTTTATTATTTCTGATAATTAGTTTTCATACCAGGGGTGGCAAGAACGGTGTGAGTGGTGTTGTATCGGATCTATTGCTACCAACTCCATTCGCTGCGTCTAAACCATTGATGTAAGCATGGTGTGTGGTCACTTGCTTCTCATTCACTATTTTGCTACAAAATATAGCGAAGTGAGACATTGAAAGAACCAAATCTAACATTACAAGCCACTTTGCATAAAATACAGTGGGAAATACCTAAAACTTAAACTTACTTGCCAAATGGATCGACCGTACTCACAACAAGTAAATTCTGAAAATTACAAAAAAAAAAGTTACAACAGTAACTAAATTTAATATTGGCGGAACACTAGATGTTCAAACTGGAGGTTCATTTCCCAGTCTGTTTTACTGATGGCACATACAACTCTTTTTACCTTCTCCAAACCTCTCATAAACTTATCAGTTCGTTTGTAATGTTTCTTGGGATTGGTCAGCAGCTCACAGAGTCGTTGAATTGTGAACGGAATGCTAGAATGAACAACAGATAATATTATACCGAGTGACATGATTTTTCTTCATCACCCAATTAGCCATTGAGGAATGCTGCACATGTTGTCGGTTACTTTTCCGTACCGTTTTTACCTCGTTCTCTGTCAGTAAAAAATGCACTCACCCATCAAATCTGTCAACAGTGTTGTGAAGCCTTCGCTTCATGTTTTCAAAATTTACGTTTTCTACGTTTGGAAGTTGAGGAAGATCAGCCATTGGAATCTGCTTTTCAAATTCATCTATAACCATATCCATCTTCTTCACAAACAACTTCTTTATCTTATTCCACGCATACCTGGGGGAAAATGCAGAAAAAATTTAGTTCCCCTTCGATAAATCAGGGTTTTTAAACAGTAACTAGGAGTGAAAGGCTTCATCTAGTAGCGTATAAATCTTACATAGTTTCGCCTGTGGAGGCTATTTTCATAAGATACTCTTCTAAGATGGTCGGGATTGTGTCAGAAGGATCTTTGTTGTACTCTGCAACGAGATTTTTGATAAGTAAGCATAAAGTAACATAACACAAGTTGAGGGATACTACCAGCACCCAATATTTAAATAGTCTAGTTTCGTGGCTTGTAGTCTTTCTGACAATTGGTGATCATGAGTTCTCGACTGCACCTTTGGCAGGCTTTGCTCGTTTGATATGAACTACAGAACGAGCAACAATACAATGAGAAGATTTATTGCATGGGCAAAACTTTCAGTTCGATTAAATACACCCAGTACCTGCTTACAAAGAGCAGTTTGTTCTGCAATTCAGACCGGAGCGTGGGCAGCATTGGTTGGATTTTGTGCCTCTGCGAGACTCGCTCACGCTCTCGCTCGGTGTGGGTCATACTTGCTGATCAGAACCCGGAGATTCATTATCAGTAACCAAAACATTTTCATATAGAAATGGCAACAAATCGAACAAGCAATACAAATGTCATGAGAAGTCTGCTTTGTCACACTGAATGTTTCTCGTTCAAATGTTAGGCTGTGCTCAAGTTTACAAAAGCAACACGCACCTGGTACGTTTTTGTTTTACTAAACAAACACTAAATCTTGACATAAAATGTTCTCATTTCACAAAATGAAAACCATAGGACCTTTCTCTGACATTTTAAGTTTCTATGTGTAACTATCAAATAACTATTTACCTTCCAAAGACACCAAAATAACGTCTTTATTTTCCATTTTAGCGTTTTTTTTCAATGGGTATACAAATATGGCGGTCAATTCCTGGGTTTTGGTCCAAAGTCTACAGGGGTGGCACGTTGCATAAGATTTCGAGAGATGATTTACAGCTCTGAGACTGCTTTGTATTTGTTTTGTCTTTCTGTAAACGGATTTATTTATGTCCCATATATTGAGTAACAAATGTATTAATATGTAATAAATTCCAGAACTGCTTAAATTTAATTTTTATACATAACCTCCCTCCCCTCATCTGCAGCAAATCCATTTGGACAATTTTCATGCAAACAAGATGACGCACCTTACGCCGTACCGGTCACCAATGCACCAATGCGCACCACCTTAACTCCCACTAAATCACATTGCACTGGATCTACTCCCACAAACTATTTTAGTAGTCATAATACAATTAATATTTTGTGACCAAGAATTAATCCGAAATTTGTGACAAAAATTATCAAAATGATGTCACAAAGTTAATCCAACAATGTACCACCTTAATTGTATCCCACACATCCATCCATTACACCCTGTTAACCTCCCTGAAACAACACCACAGAAGAGACCCCCAGAAACTGATTTCATTGGACATTTAAAATTTTGAAAATAGGTTCCCACCAGTTTTCAAATTTTGACCAATGCCTCCTCCTGGCTCCTTGGGATTAACTGTGGCCCCTCAGGCTTGGGCAAGAGCTCCTTTGTAGGAGATGATGCAGGAGGGGATTTCTGGATGGAGGTCTACCAACCTGAGTCAAAAGATAGAAACAGCCAGCCATCAGGAACCCTTCATACATTAGGTGCTGAAAAAGAAACAACATATCCTTGAGGGAACAACAACACAGGTTTTGGAGGAATGACACAGGGGCAGGGGAATGATACAGCAGGCAGGGGAACAATGTTTTATTCAACCCTATCTAGATCTAGATTTGTAGTCTACATGGAAATGACATAATTTCAAATATATGCCACTGTTTCTTTGCTTAAAAATATCTACATACACTGAGACCACTCAGTGGCTTCCTTACTTCTGTTCCTTAATATTTTGACAACAAAAAAAGTGAAATATATTGTGATTTTTTGGCCCAAAATGGAGGTCATTCCCAGTCTGTCACATGGCCTGAAATGACACATTGTTTTCACCATCATTTCTGCCCCTGGACACAGATAGCATTTGACGAGAAATTATGATTTTTCTCTACTTTTAGTCATATTTACCCCTGGTAACTTAGGCAAGTGGACTTTGAATTTGGCTAAAAATAGAGAAACAGTTATAATTTCCAGCCAATTCTCTGTCAAGAGAAATAACATCATTTCTACCCCTGGTGACAGATACCATGTCATTTCCTCATCATTCCCACACCATTCCCATTGTGGGAACAACAATGTCATATATTTTGTTGTTTCTTTAAGCTAAATCTCATTCAAATGTCATGTGACTTGTTATTTCAACCAATCAGAAGACTCCATTGTCCCAAATCTCTCAGAAACTCTGAGATATTGTGAGATTTCATCCAAAAATATTTGCCATTTGAAGAGCAATGCTGTGAAACAGCTCTGATAAAAATTGATCAAAACTAAATTGAAATAAAACCTAAACAATTTAAAATTTATCCACAAAATATCATCAAAAAATTCATCCAAAAAAAATCAATTTTATCCCAAAATATTTTTAGGGAGGCTATGTTATATGTAGATGACCTTCAGTTGTACGGGACAAATGATAGCTAATTAACAGGCTTAATCAACACTGTAAAGCACATATTGGATGACATCAAAATGGATTTTGGACTAGATAAATGTGCAAAGCCAGTCAAGAGAGGAAAGAAGGTTTAAACTGAAAATATCTAATCCAATAACAACCAAGTCATCCAAGACCTGGAGCAATCAGAAACCTTTAAGTATTTAGGAATGGAAGAGGGGGAAGGACTACAACACTACCAGATAAAAGTAAGATCTAGAAGGAATATAAGAGAATACTTAAGCTAGTACTGAAATCAGAACTTAATGCAAGAAACAAAATAACAGAAATTAACACCCTAGCAGCAGCAGTAATCCTCCACAGCTATGGATGAGGGTGGAAGATCCCTCATGAATCTGGAAATAGAGTTCAAGGCTGCAATGGTAGAACTACAAGTACATGACAGGCAAGAATGTTCCCCAGATCAAAGCAGTCCTCAGACACCATAACTTCAAGGCTCTCCACTGTACCAAAGGAGGCTGAAAAATGCCTCAGTAAAGCTGGTATACAAGACCTTACCATAGATATTAACAGGACAGCTACTGGAAGGTCAAGCAGCTTAAACACAAGTACAAGGTAAATGTCAAGAATATGGTCAAGGACAAATGGAAAGGAAAGGCAATGCATGAAAAGTTCCCCAAGTACCTAGATAAAGATCATATAGACATGGAACTGTCATTTGAATGGATGAAACATACTAGACTCCAAGGAGAGACTTAAGGACTCATCAAAGCAGCACAGGATCAGGCCACCTGGACCAGATAAACTCACTAACTTCTGGATCAAACAGCTCCAGAGCCTCTATAAACCCATGACCACAGCATACTCAGTAACCATCAGTGACCAAAAGCAAACCCCTGAATGGCTGGCTGAGGGAGTTACCAAGCTACTGCCTATGAAAGAGGAAACATGGATGATAGATTATTACAGATAGACCACACAACCACCTTGAGAATGAATCCATTATGACACCTGAACAGAGAGGGGGAAAGAAAGACTTCTATGGATGCAAAGACCAACTAATGATAAATAATACCATCCTTGAAAAACTGCAAAATCAAGAAAAAGAATGTATGAACAGCATAGATAGATGATAATAATGTACAGTGTGCCTCATTTGTGGATACTCAGATGCCTCCACATGTATAAGGTCCACCCAGTACAGATAGCATAAAGCAAAGTATGAGTCATAGGAAAACCAATGTGACATTTGTCCATTAGGAGGGAGTACCAGAGACTGGACCAATTAGAATCAAGAGAGGAATATTCTAGGGTGATTCATTAAGCTCACTACTATTCGCTATATCCCTGAACCTACTCTTCATCAAATCACTCACTTATTTTGGGCTGTAGTGATTATATTTCACCATTTAATAATTCAAACTGATTAAACCCACACAGCATTACCACATTGGGACAAAACATTACAAGAAATTCATCCCCAGCCTATTTTTACATATTTACTGTGTATGTTGTGCCAGGTCATACATATTGATTGATTGATATTAACATTATACTTCGAGAGCTTCACTAATCCCCACCATGCTAATAATAAAGCCGTAGTAGTTCATGATTATCTACTGCCACAACATGATAGTTGGTGGTAGAGAACTATGAATCCAGATATAAAAATAAGTAAATACGAACTTGAACAAATATCATCATTAAAGTTCGTAAAGAGATATATGTAGCGGTTTTTCCGATGGATGGTCGGCTAAGATGTTGCTACTATCCCTCTGGTGTCGGCGGCGGGAATGCCACCAGCTGTAGAACTCTCTGACATGACTTAAGAGGGCGGGCACTACTCCAGTCCTCCATACGGCAGTCCTTGTCCCATTTAAT
>JBCAUG010412683.1:0-16182 GCA_038406175.1 Haplosyllis leylae
CTACTGACAAATTTGAAAAGTGTATGTTGTATCGAAGTACCTTAATACATATCAATTGTCTCCTTGCAGTTTTTGCTTAAAATTGTAACCTTATTTCAAATCGTAAATAGATATAATTTGCCTTTGTGAGCATTGCAAATGGTTTGGGAAAAAGTCGGGGGAAAATGATAAATACTGGCAATGTCGGGGAATTTAATGAGAAGAAAAAAGTGGGAACCCCGTTATAAAGACGAATAAAAGGAATTTGTTGTGTAAAATCCGAAAACACTTTTTGAACATGATATAATTTCTCATTGTTGCAGACTGTTGTGAATTTGTATTTGCTGGAAGGTATTCCGCTGATTGCTAAACACACTGCAGTTCTCTATCTGCTGTTTGATCTGATGCACTTAGAAGAAAATACAGATTTGGTGAGGGATCGTGGCAATTAATTTTAAGCAGAATTGGCACTAAAATAGTCATTCTGTTTCGTTTTTCTTCTGCTTTACTGAACCAAAATGAAGGCCCCATTGGCTTTCAGATAACTAGCAGTAAAATTTGTTTGTGATGCTGTATTGTAGATGCCTGAAAGAGTAGGAAGTTTTTTGTCAACATTTAACATTCCACAGTCGCTGGCCAAGCTTGTACAAGGATTGTGGTCTGTAGACCACAGGAGGTTTGACGTAAGTATCCGCACTAAAGTTGATCAAGCTCATGAATTTGTATGAGACGGACGGAGCTCTCAGCACGTGGACATAAATAGCCAAAACATGTTTCCCAGTCAAAACATTAGTCATCTCATCAAAATAAAATTGCTGAATTTCACTTTAAGAAATGTCAAAATGTTTGTCATGGGGTATTTTTCAAAAGGGAAGTTATGATAGACACATTAAAATACGCATATTTCCTGCTTCATATCACGATTAAAGATTGCGCACTTTTTCCTCCAGGATGCTATGCTGCTGCTATTAGATCCTTCCATCAAAGCTGAATTGGTCTCGTGGCAACATACCAGAATTATCAAATCGATGCTTTACCAAAATGCACCCAAGCTGGCACTCAAGTACATGCGTGTCAAGAGGTTGCCACTTCAAACACCGGAGGATGTGAAATTGAGATTAACTGTCCTTCTCGCCAATGGCTTAACAGCTGAAGCGTACGAGTATCAACGAATATGCAGAGACCAATTATCCGGAGATGATTTACTATCACATTTATTTCTGGCATGTCACCAAAGTAAGTTTTCTCTTGCGGTAAATGAGACGAAGGTTTCCACTTTTACTGGATCACAATTGATATGCATTTTTTGGAAATTAAAAAGTTAATCTTTTGAAACTTGCAGTGAAAACAGTAGATCGATTGCTTCAGTTGCCGATGCATGAAGAAGAGGAGCATAGGCTCGTGGATTACCTAAGAACAACTCAGGAAGCTAATTCATCTGAATTACTACTGCTGCATTATCTCCAAAGGTCCCGGTTTATCGAAGCTGTTCGTTTGAACAACAGATTAAAGAATATAGGGCTGGTATGACTTTCAGTAATGTAATGTATTTTCAATTTAAATGTTGTTCTGAATGTTAAATAAAATATGTATCACTTCAAACACAATGATAGGGGGAGACCGATGCGGCGTCGAGGGAAAGAGCTACAGCGAGAAATGCAATAGTAGATTGCTACCACCACGTATTGCCAAAGGTGCAAAGGAAATTGGCGTTTGGACCTGAACAACTTCCAAGAAAACCCACACAGACACGCAAGGAAGGTAAATAAATACGAAATGTTACATAGAGAACCGAAGTAATTTGGGAACTGTGAGCAATGATTGTTCATTATGGTTTTTTGTATTTCAGTTACAAGACCAGTGCCATTATCCAGTGTCGTCAACAGGGTACAGCGATCTGAGGCCATAACACAAGCAATGCTTATAAACTCGGTCGTGGAAAAAGTGAGGGAGGTGACGGAGGAAAGTACTGATACTCCACGGGAAGAAGCCCAAGGGTAAAGGCACAACATTTGTTAACATTAATGACTGAATTTGTAGTTGTAGTTTGAGGATTTTGATTTTGAGATACCGGTAATTACGTTTGCAGAAATGACAGTCAACCAGGCACCCCAGCATCTGATGCTCCTGGCCCCTTCATCTGCACTCCAATAACTCCTCGCACAAAGAAAAGAACGAGGTAAGTGTGTCTGTGTCAAGTGGTTAACCACACTGGAATGGCTTGAATCCTCCTGTGTCAAAAGAGATTTGTAATTTTAAAATGTCTTTTTCCTTTTCAGTGAAGCAACAGAACTAGTGTTTGCTAATATAAAGCCACAAGCTATAGAGCCAACTATGAACCTGGTTGCTTCACCACTCCGACGTTCTCATGCATCACCGTTGTCTGGCATTCCATATGGGGACAGTCTGAGACTGTCGGATGCAGCAAAGAGGTAGGTTTAAAATTTAGCATCGTATTTCCTTTGTTTTTGACAAGGAGGAAAACTTTCTGAAGATATTTTGGAATTTGCTTGCAGACGAATGAGTAGATACTACAGCGCAGAAGCGCTCTCTCTTCTTCAAACTCCACCAGTCAGGAGGAAAACCCCATCGAAAACTCCAGCTCCGCCTACGTCACTGTCTTCCACACCACAGTCAATATTAAAGATCCGAACACAGTCTCGTCGGTCACCAAGTCCTCGCGAATTCCTGAAAAACAAATTGGCTGCAGGTACTTGATTTGCGTTATCACTAAGGGCCTGTTTACACCAAGCGTTAGCGTCAATGCAGAGTCAACGCTGCGATGATGCTTACGACATAGCTCTCATTGAAAAGAATGTAGTCATTCCAAAATGGGTTGCAACCCCATTCTCGAGCAACTGTGTACTGACGCTGACGCTTGGCATAAATGGGCCCTACGGTATCGTACTATGATAGCATATCTCGATTAAAAAGCCATATTATGATGCGACTATTTTATCAAGATCTTCCGTTTAACTTAGAGCTGAAAATGCCGACGCCGCCAAGGTTTACTAGGAAAATACTCGCAGATATAACACCAGCAGACTCTGCAGCTAGTAGTGTCGTGGCAGAACCACCATCAATGGCTCCCTCAACGACGGGATCAACGTCCTCTAGCCTTCCAGGTTTGTTTATTAAAGTTGACATTTACATACGGCATTTTGTTAACCCTAGTAAAATCTATCGACTCATTTACTTAGCCACGTAAATTTTACCATTGACATTGAATTTACGCATTTTGTTAGGTACGCCCAAGCAGTTAAGATTTAGTGTACCAGTGTCTCCCGAGTTGATAAATACAGAATCCCCAGATTACGTTGACATGGAAGAAGAAAGCGAGGACCCCATTGCCACAGACGAGTGCTTGTTAGAATTGCAAAGACCGAGTGTCAGACCACCATTAAAAAGTACCAGGGAGAGGAGTCCAACACCTGAAAGGTGCGATTCTATTGTTAGAGGTCTTTTGTTAAAGCGGTTACGTATTACTCGTTCAATAATTAAATTGGTAGGAAATGAAAGATATTTTAGAGGCGATATTGTTTTCGTTTTAACCACTTGGCAAAAACTGACATTGCAGAATGTCTCCAAAGTTATCACCCAACACAGACTTTCTATCCAGAAAAACTGTGGCACTTGCATCAGAGACAGTTAATGCTGACAATGAAGAAGATGAGCAAAAAACATCAAATTTGAATACACACCAAAGTATTGAAGTGGATAATTCAGAGGATGAACTACTCACCGATGAAGCGATTACGTTCAACTTCAATAAATCCAAAGAAATGCTACTGAATAATGATGATGAACAAGGTAAATAACACTTTTTGGTTCTTTTTCAGTCTGCTTTTGGAGAATGCGGGTATGTACCTTCAAATAATTAGGTTACGTTGGTTGTTTCCTACTTACTTAAAAATTACTCTTTACGCTCGCATAGATTCAGTTCATTTAATTTTCGTCAAGTGGAAAGGTACAGAAATGCGAACAGGGGCCTAAAATCAGGGTTCCCAAAGCACCTGGAAAACCTTGAAGAATATATTCGTCATAGAATCTAACTTTTTAGGAGGACCTTGAATAATCAGGTGAATCCTTTAAAAATAGGAATGGTTGTTTTCCACATTCATATATCATTCAAACGGTTGTTCTAGGTCGCATGCAGAAACAAAGGATATTTGAATGCCTAAAATTGTGGTAAAGTCACGGAATTTTATTTTGCCTATGATATACACTGTAAAATATCTATGTGTGCTTATAGAAGATATGGACACGGATGCAGACACGGAACCCTGGGTAGGGACTGTAAAAAGTATCCAAGCACAAGAAGAAGACGACGACGAGGAAGAAGCAGAAAATCTCGCCAATGATACTGTTGAAGAAACAGAGAATATCGAAAATGAAATTGCTTCTAGTCAGGAAGATGAGAGAAACCATGAAGAGGCTCATGACGAATCACCCAGCGATCCCCATAAAGAGGATATTGAACAGAGCAACATTGTATTGAAACTTGATGAAAGTGAAGGGGAATCCCCTCAGACTGACAGAGAAGAAATGGGAAATCAATGTGATGCAGATCTTGCTTCAGATAAAACTTCTGTGATATCAAATACTGTAGTAATAGAAAGTGCTGTAGAGTCGGTAGCGGTGGAACATAGTGCTGTTAGACATACCGTTCAAGAAGATGAAAAGTCAGAAGCTCAAGATGAACCGGATAGTACCACGGGACGTGTTACACCTGAAGATCACCAATTCAAGACACCACCCCGGCCTTCACGGTTGTCTGTGATGCCACCAACACCACCAGAGTCTGGTCAGGGCACTCCTCCACAACAGGTAAGAGGTGCATAAAAAGAGAACTCCCATAAAAAATAATCATTAATGAAATATACTGTAAAAACGTGTCTTCAATTTCCTTTTGCTCTATTACTAATTTTCTTTCAGCCTTCACCGGTGGTAAGTAGATCTCGTGAAGCCAGTCCAGTTAGTACCACACAAGATGTTCCGCTGACGAGATCGACACATAAATCGAGGATATCAGAGGATCGAAATTTAACTGATACATTATCCACAAGAGTCACAAGATCTAGTTCAAGATCTGTAAGCCCTGCAACTGGCACAGAGAATGAGCCTGGTAAGGCGTCTGTTAAAAGGACTCCATCAAGAAGGGGGAGATCAAAGAGGTCTCCCCAGGCTTCGAGTGAGCTTAGTAATGGTGAAGTGGCACCATCCACTCCAACAAGGCGCAGCACAAGATCCACCTCCAGAGAACCTGAGGCGTCCAAGATTATTGATACCCCAAGCCGAAGGACCCGGAGTGCTAGGAAATCTGATGTGTTGCCTCGCACACCCGATGCAGAATTGGGTGATCAAACCCCACTGACGCCTTCCAGGAGAACCAGGGCTTCAGTAGCCAAGGCAGCCAAAGCTGAAGGTGTAAATGTGACGGATTCCTCGGAAAATGTCACTACACCCAGAAGATCCACTAGGTCCAGATCATTTCGAGAAACATCAGACACACCAAGTCGTCGAGGCAGGTCTGCGAAAGACGATTTGTTAGACACCAGTAAGGGTGAAATTGTAGAAAGAATGACTCCATCTAAAACGAGGTCTTCGAGAAAAATGGCTAAAGTTGAAGAGTCGGACCAGAAGACCGTTGGAACACCAGTTAGAAGAGGACGTTCTTTCAGAGGAAAGACTGTCTCGGAATCAGACGACGTTAACGAAACGCCACAGCCGATTACACCGCGTAGAGGTAGGTCGGCAAAAGGCGAAACAACATTAAATGAAATGCCTGATGTTGTGACCCCAACGCGAAGTGGAAGAAAGGCAAAGTTAACTGTTGCAGACACTCCAGAAAAAGCAAAGGGTCGATCTCACAAAGATAAAACAAAGGAAATGCCTGTCGTACAAGGGAGTGTGACTCCAACAAACACTGACCGTGATATAAGTATTGCTGCGACTCCAGTGAAAGCATCAGAGTCATTTAAAAAGTCAACATTAAACGACCCTATGTTGAGTCAGACCACGACAGAAGATCAACCTACCAAAAATACCCCAAGGAGAACACCTTCACGACGGGTAAAAGCAGTTGCAGGAGATACTGAACCCCAGGAAACAGTTCCCGCCAAACCAGTGAGAAGAACGCCTTCTAGAAGAGTTAAAGCAGCAGTCGCTGATGATGATCCTGCAGCGGACACAAAAACATCCCAGGATGTCATCACAGAGACTGGCAGTAGTCGAGGTGTGCGTAGAACTCCGTCAAGGAGAGCAAAAAGCTGTATTATTGACACAAAACCGGAAAGTTCCGTTGATGTCAAAACAGTTGACGAACCTGCAAAGTCGCCGGGAAGGCGAGGACGCAGCAAACCTCAGCTAATAGTCACACCAATTGATGACAGAGCCGGTGGAGATGCAGAGATGATGACTATTAAGGAAGTTGATGGTAAGATAAACTTTTACGGTTGTAATATCAATCCAGAAGTCATTAATTATCACAATTCAATAAATCGAAGCTTTGTACAAGTCAACTTTACATATTACAAATGAAGTTGTTACTCTATCTTTGTAAATTCACGTATTCGATTGCTTCAGATATTAAAACTCTTGGTCCTCTGTCGGCCAATTCCTTCATGATGACAATGAGGACAAAGGGGGACACGACTCCGGACTCGTTGGTTCCACCAGACGTACCGTCTGAGTCCAGTTCAGTATCAGCTGAAGATGTGCAGTTTAACTTCTCGGAACCAATGGCTGTGGAAACTGAAAAGGGCAAGTCTTGAACGTCTCTACAAAGTTCGCATCTGCATATTTAATGATAAAACTACGATCAGAACGTATCGTAAAAGACTGGCATTCAACATGGCTTCCATATCTTAATTTTAGAAAGCGGAATTGGCGGAACCGGCGATGATCTGAAATCCTTTATATTTTCCCCACCGCTCACTCGTACGCGACGAAGACAGTCGACGGATTTATTGTCCGAACCACACTACAGTATACTGCCGCAGCCTATGAAGACGGTTGAACCCGTTCAGGCGAAAAAAGCGAAGACGTGAGTGCATATAAAATTTCAATCAAACAGGACAAACTATTCACGACACGATAAGAGAGTGATTACTGAACATTAAAGCACCGTGGCGGTAGATGTAGTTACGTGTGCATCTGGTAGGCACTATGCGATTCCATTGTAATATCGCAACAACTTAAAACATAAACTAAGACCAAGACAAACTTTCAAATTAATACTTTGTTTACAGGGCGAAGAAGAGTAAAAATGAAGATAAAGTAAAAACATTGGATTATCCATTTGGTGAGGATATTGGAGAAGGTCGCAAAGAGTCAACAACAAAGCAAGCAAAGTCAAAGAAATATAATTTATTTAGATCTGTTAAAGCGAGGAGCCTCTTGGCGTTGCCCAAGTCTAAAAAGTCTAAATCTTGATTGTAAATGTAAATTAACAATGTTAATTTCCACATAGTAACTGGTTTGTGATAAATGAAGATTCCATTGCAAATAATCACGAATTACAGATGAAGGTGCTGAATATTAAAACTTGAAATATTACACAAAGACTTATTTGTTCAGTATACGATTTTCTACTACAATTAGCATAATATCGGACCTGGAATTTTGAGGAAAGTAGGGTCCTTTCGATGTTTGTTTTCATGAAAAGAATTAAACACTAATTTCATTCAAAGATACTTTAATTGAATGGTCGCCAAAAATAAAAACACGAACTGCTCAATACATTAATTTAGTTGTTATGTTTAAATCTTTTGTAGTAGCATTTAAATGAATAATTGGATGTGTATGTTTTACTGATCCGTAAATTTTTGTTATGTTTGTAATCGTTGTGGGAAAGGAAGAAATGAAAAATTGTTGTGCTGAACTTTCATCAGTAAAAAATAGCTGTATTTGATTTGGTACTCAAGTGTGAACTTTTTCCTAATGTACGTTTATTGATAAAATAAACATTTACTGAATTACAGTTATTTCTTTAGTATGTAATTCGATGACCTACGACACGAAAAAATCGGATCAGACTTAGATCATTACAAACTAAAGAGAAATCAGAAAAAAAATTCTGGCTGTGTAAACTTCTCAGGCTTAAATGTCCAATGCAAACAGACACTGAACTGTTAAAAGTATCCAGGGAAGTCGTATTACAACAGTTTGTTCGGCATAGAAGCGGTGGCGAATATTTAGTGCCATTGCTAAATTAAACGTAGATACTGGAAGTCGTTTGAGCAATTTCTGGATTTCTCTCTTTGTAAACCTAATTGGAAAAAAGTAGATCAGCGTTTTTACACAAATTCCAGTGTGGGCACAAAGAAGTGATGTGATGTGCATGTTTGCAACCACGACACTTCAGTACGCAGGACTCATTTCGACAGCATCGAATTCAGCTTCAAAGAGACTTACCAAACTAGTACTAAGATCACTATCGAATTGTAGACCTGTCACTGTGCTCAGCGCCTTGTGAAACCCTGATATAATCTGAAAAACGACTTATCAATGATAACTGGTATGTTCAAAATACATTATATTATATTTCCTTTCCCACAGTGAACAACTTGAAACATTTGAGCAACGTGGTGTTACAGATTTCAGTAGCCGTTTTAGGAGACCACACCCTCTGGGTGAAACCCCTACAAATTTCCGTTGAATGTTGCCGTTAGTATTTTATACTTTCCATCCCCAATCCAATACGTACATCTATCAAACTACTGGATGCACCAGTGTCATTATCAATTGGTACCTGTTTTGATCCATCTTCATAATTGGCCGTATCCGATATTGTCCTGTAACCTGCTGCTGCAAGAACACTGGTGGGAATTCCGTCTATCTCTGCCATTTGCAAAAGTGTACTTAAAAAAGGATCACACACAGGCGTATTCTCCGGGAGGTGTCTGCATGTGGTAACTATTAAATATAGAATGAGATTACTCGGCGCACTTTAGCACAGACTGTCAGAGTAACAAATTTGATTTTTAAGAAAATTCATGCAATGTATACTGGTGCTTAATCTGTAAAATAAACATTTTTAAATTGAAATACTGTTGACAAAGTGTACAAATGTTTTTCCATTTTATCTAATCATTTTTGTGACTTACCTCGTTTTATAGCAGCTTCCTTGAATTACGCATTGAATTTCCATAGTCGGAGCTAAAAGCATCAAACAATTTTAGATACGATTCTAACGACGAAATCTAATCTGTTAGGCAAGTAAAATACTGAGCGGTTAATCGACTAAATACATAATTAATTTCTACGCACTCAGGGGTCACTGGTCGGCAACTAGTTTCCAATTAAATATTCTAAAATCAATGAAGTTTGCCTAATTATGATAACTTTCAACAAGGTGGGTTAGCTAATGTATGTGAGCAAAAAGTCTTCTCTATGAACTCCAGTTATCAGTTAGTCTAATTTTAGAGTATTATTGTTGGGAATATTTCCTACGTAACAATTTTGCATACCCCTTTTGGCGTCATTTAAGCAATTTTCGAACATTTCATATTCCCTGCGTAGAGGTACGTCCAGATACAGGGATGACAATATGGTCAATGTCTCGCACTTACTGCACAAAAAATAATATTTTATTATTACAATTGTAATTTATGTATCTCCATTTGTAGTAAAAATATTCCAGAGCTAAATGTGTTACCTTTCCTTGCATAATCGCATTATCCTGTCAGTCACTAAATGTACGATTTTCCCCGGCAAAATAGTATTTACTACCACTAACGTGTACTGAAAAAAGGAATGACAATATAGTTAACACTTGAATTGCGCTTAAATTTAATAAAGAGAAATGGAAAGAATATGTTCATTGCAATGACAACAAAACTATGAACGCAAGCCTGAAAGTGATCAAACAAACTATGGATATATCAAGAAAAGTTAACTGCATCTGTGTAGAAGCGAGGGCAGCTTGTCTGTAATGACACCTTAGTCATTTTAAAATCAGTAATAGTCAAAGTAAATTGTCACCAAAATGTCTCACCAACTTTTTGAAAAGAAATGTCAAAACACTTCTGCTAAGGATTGACGAATATTCCACGACCGTTACATTTCTGTTATTTTGCGTACCTCTTCATATTTGCAATTCAGGACCTGGAGAGACGAAAACTGTTCCTCCTTTGGATCCAGTTCGTTTGTTCTTGAACACGCCGGGGGGTAGTATCCAATCTCGTTCACGTTTAAATCTCTGTATTCAACCCGCATGCGAATTCCCATCAATGCTCGACTGTGAATAGATTGAGTCAAAAAGGAAGATCTGTGGCAAAAGTGAAAGAGGGGAATCTCGGGAAATGAAATATAATTGAAGCAAACTTTCTTACCTTCCAGCCGCACAGACGTCGGTATATCCCAGGATGACATGTTTCTTAAATTTCAGAGAATCGGAGTCATTCTGCAGAACTTCAATTCGCAAACCAGAGGAAGACATTCTTTCGACAGCTTGCTCTCAATCAAAACATTGAAGTTTGCCTCACGTCTAATGTCAAAGCAAACTACACGTTCGACAAAAATCCCCATGTATAGGTTTGTCTACATGTCAACAATAAATTACTTGAATGAATCCTTTGCAAATTACTATTGGAACCGTATCCTCTTGATTTGAGAGTTCGAAAGTTAATAAAAAAATGTGTTTCTTTATCATTTGCTTGGGAGGTAAACTTGAGTACGAATAGCGAATACGTTGTCAGCTTATTGGCCAATTCAGTCACACCTCTGTAAAGGAAACAATGATTGGATGAAATGAGACACACCTTTCACTTACCTTCCACATTTACTTCAAGTGTTTATTGTGTAAATTCCAGGCGTTTATTTGTGGAATTCATATGTAGATCTAATACAAAGTATAAAATTTGTCACGGCAATTACAAACTATTTGGGGCGCTGGCTGTCAGAAAGAACAATACTAGTGAGAGCACTATTTGTTAAGGATCGCTGAACACATCAGATTAGAGAGCTGTGCTCAGACCAGCTGAGATAAAAGATCCGAAGATCGTGGTTTATTTGTTCTACTTTGTAAAACACAGTCCGTCAAGTTAGATGTAGAATTTATTATCTAGCAAGAGTTGCATGTACAAATATGTTTGCATTAAGAAGACCGTTGCTTTATCTACCCAGAAGGTAAGTGTTGTGAATGCTACGTCGCACCAAATGTGACTGATTTGATCTAGATTCTAGACTAGAGCTATCTAGATATAGCAAAGATTGAGGATACCTAGGTCTATTTCTGTTTTTAAGTCGCGCCTGCTTATGAGCAGAGCGACTTATTACCTCACTATGGTGTCTGCTTGTTTGTTTCCTTGTTTGGTTGGTTGCTTGTAGACAGAGAACTTAATTTCAACTATGACACCAGATGGCTCACAACTCTGATTTAAAAATTTAACAATAGATGGCTCTCTTTACCTTATTGACACCACAATCATTATGTCTTCATGACACACCCATCCTTTTCAGCACATCTGGTTTCATGCTGAAATCTCATGAGATTTTGTGAGACTTCATGTGGTGTCATAAAGCCTTAATGACACCACCTACTTTTCAGTACATCTCTTTTCATGCTGAAATCTCATGAGATGTTGTGAGACGTCATGTGGTGTCACATGATCCAAATCTCCAATGTGGTGTCATTAAGGAGTTCTCTGAGATTTCACATGAAACAAGATATGTGATTTTAGAAGAAGCATGACACAATGCTGATAAGCATTCCTTGTTTAAAAGTTACTCTGACATTGTACCAAAAGTGAGTCCCCAAGTTTACCAGGTAAACCTAACATATTAGGGTAATGCATTACCCCCCCCCCCAATGAAAAGTTGCCACTTTCAGGTTGGACTTCTCAGATTTGAAAGTGATTGTTTACTCCCTCGTCCCCACCCTATCCAATGAAAAGTTGCCATTTCCAGACAGGACTACAGATTTGGAAATTGACATTTCCTCCCCACCCACCAAAATGAATAGTTGCCATTTTCAACTGAGACTGCCTCTGCAAATTCTTAGTAAAGAAAAAGATGCAGAAAATGAGGCTCTTGAACTCTGTGACTGCATACAAATCTGCTACTGACAGGCTTGAAAAATGTTACAACAATATTGATCTAACAGAGCTTGTCGTTGCTGAGCCACTTGTTTATGTTAAGATGATAATGGTAGTGGCTGGAGATATAAGAATAAAAAGGCGGCGGTGTACCTATAACGTACCTATAATATTCTGTTATCAGCAGTATTGTCAAACCAGAAAGATGAAAAGCATGATTAATTTAAGTAACCACTTGAGTTTTCCACAGTTACACAAAGTTGGCAATGTTGGCATTATTGCCAACTTTGCATTCCCATATGTTTGCAGTTTTCTTTTTTATTTGCACACACTTATATTAATAAATGGTAAATAAGAAATGAAGGCGTACATGAGGATTATATTTAAAAGCTACATGTTTTATTGGATAAGTTGATTTTTAATGACAGAGCTAAAACGAAGTTGGCAATGTTGCCATTCTTGTATTGTAAAGCGTTTGTGAAAAAGTATACTGCTCTCGACTGTACATAGAGGACAAAAGCAGCAGTGGTCCTATTGAACTATTTGCTAAAGCGATTCACAAGATATATTACACAACAGATTTAAATTAAAAATAGGCAAAATCAAAATTTTCAAATCTGATATTTTCCTAAGGTGCCCTCTGAGGGAAAATATCAGATTTGATTTTCCGAGTTGCACACCTCGGGAAAATATTAGATTTAATTTTCTTCGAAAAATAACACGTAGAAACAGAGAAAAGTCTCCTTTTCTATCACAGTGAAAAAGCCAATTTTTTTTTATCATAGACTTCTGTGTAAGCAATTCAAAATCATGAAAATTTACTGTTTATAAAGGACACCTAACTATCAGCGTTGTAGCACTTTCGATCCACAATATAGAATAATAATACTGATAAGGTAGGACATTGGATAATCAAGTAAAAATGCCCTTTTCCCTCTACTTGAATAATTTGTTGTGAAAACTGAAGGTAAAAATACAAGTAAAAAAATAACAATATTTTTGTCACTGTGGTCAATGGTTATGAAGACATAATATTATTAAATAAAAATAGGGTTTTGACGGGATAGATTTTCTTTCAGGTTTAGCACCTCTGCATCAGTTTGTAGTATAGAAAACTACAAAGCAAGTAATGAGCCAATACTAGAATACCTCCCAGGAAGCAAAGAACGTCAAGAATTGGATGCCAAACTCAAAGAATATGACGACAAAATACAGGAAATACCTATCATTATAGGGGATGAGGAAATACGTACTGGTGAGGTCCGGCATCAAGTTAGGGTAAGCAGTTTAATGTGCAGAACTACTAGTCATGGTGACTGTGCACCATGACTGTGCAGTTATTATTGTAAGTGGTAATTCAATGATTATCAATAAAGTTTAATACCCTTTGAGTAAGCAATATTGATGCAGCAGGACATAATGATACTTCTAATTGTTAAAAATATTGTGTACGATAGTTCAATGACAGTAAAGTTCAATTCCCTTTGAGTAAGCAGTTTTAGTGTGGCACCAGAGGTCACAGTGATTGTTTAATTGATCATTGTGTGATAGTTCAAGGATTAGCACTAAAGTCACGGTAACCTTTGGGATAAAAAGCTTGGGTTTATCTGCTTATTCATGCTCATGCAGTTAACTCATGACTGCGTGACCTTGCAAGTACAATATTCTGTTAGGCAAACAAAAAAAAAACACGGTTCTCTTTAAAACAGTTTTGTACATTTAACCCCCAAGCTAGAATCTTATCTGAATGGTATATTTTTATTGGGGTATACTGTTCAAATCACCGTTTTCAGTCGTAGGTATGATCCATTTTTGAACAGTAAGAAAAACGGTGACTTTAACGTTACGTGTGAATAGACCTTAACCACTCAACAGCAGAAGAATATGTAATTTGTTCACTCGTTTTTTGTAATAAATAAATTTTTAATGGCATTGATTAATGGTTGAACACGAAAGTCTGTTTAAAAAAATCAATCCTGGTCCAAGTTTTGGTGAACCATTCAACCAATTACCCCTTTATGTTTGAAAAAATAGCAGTAAGAAAACTGTGAAATTACATTGTATTAGTAATCGCTTAACACTGACTTTTCCAGCCTTTTGATCATCACAGAAAGCTGGCCAAGTATTACTATGCAGACAATGTAAGTACATGTTGTGTTACCAAAAGTAATCTTGAATGCATCCAGTTTTATGACAAATCCACAAAAACGAAAGAGTTCTGCGAATTAATTCATTAATTATATTTCAGGCAATAATAAAGAAGGCTATAGATGCGAGTCAGTTGGCGCACAGTAATTGGAGCCGCAAACCTCTGGAAGAGAGGGCGGAGGTCTTCCTAAAAGCTGCTGATCTAATCTGCGGAAAATACCGTATGGACCTGATGGCGGCAACAATGCTGGGCCAAGTGCGTACAATGTAACATTAAAGAATTTGTTAAATCGTTTCAACTGTTATATCTAGTATTTAACAGAAAGTGTTCCACATGTAATTCAGGGGAAAACCATAGTACAAGCGGAAATTGATACGGCTTGCGAGCTAGCAGATTTTTACAGGCACAATGTGCAATTTGCTATGGTAAGTGAACTAAACTCTGTTGAGATTTTTTTAGCTTCGGTTCTACTTGAATGGAAATCTTTTCCGAGCGGTCAATGATAAGTGAACTAAACTCTGTTGAGATTTTTTTTTAGCTTCGGTTCTACTTGAATGGAAATCTTTTCCGAGCGGTCAATGATTTCTTTTTATTATTAATGTAGGAACTAAGGAAGGCGCAACCCGTAAATACCAACGAGAGCACCAATAAATTACTTTATAGAAGTCTAGAGGTACACCTTTGAAGCAAACACATTTCTCACTTACTCCATTACAAAAATCTTGAACAAGCACGGAAGTATTATTGCAGTTGGCGTTAATTTCATCATTTGATAATTGCTTCAGGGGTTCTGGGCTGCAATAGCACCGTTTAATTTTACGGCTATCAGTGGTCATCTGTCAGGGGCACCTGCTATGATGGTATGGAATTTTTGACACGTTTAATTGTTCCTTTCTGATACGTAAGTAATTAGTTAGGAATCAAGTGTTATTGAGTTTCCCATTTTCATTTTAGGGTAACGTCGTTGTATGGAAACCCTCAGATACTTCAATGTTGTCGTCGTACATCTGTTACAAATTGATGAGAGAAGCTGGTGTTCCTCCAGGTGTTGTGAACTTTGTGCCAGCTGACGGACCAGTGTTTGGCGATAATATTACCAAGTCTCCTTTGCTTGCTGGTGTTAATTTTACAGGAAGTGCCAAGTAAGTTCGCCCTTTGGTATATTTGACATCATGGGATATATAAAATAAAGCTCATGGCAATTCGTAGATATTCCTGGGTTTGTTTTCAATTGTTGCAGAACTTTTCAACACTTGTGGCAAGAAGTTGCAAAAAACATATCAAACTACAAAAGTTTTCCCAGATTGATAGGTGGTAAGGTTACTGTTTATTATTGTTACGTATCAAAGATATTTCTTATGTCAGGGAATTGATACGAACTTTCTTCTTAATTTATGTTGGAAAATTTCAGTACTTTTAGTAAAACGTTGACACAGGACACTTTGACGTTTGTTGATAACTTGTGAGACAGAATGAATGTGTAATAAGTGTTAACAATAGAGTTTCGTTGTCGCAGTTCACAATCTCTACTTATATTGTCAGAATGTGGAGGGAAAAATTTTCACTTTGTACACAATTCTGCTGAACTTGAATCGGTCATCAACGGCACTGTCAGATCTGCTTTTGAATACGGAGGTCAGAAATGTTCTGCTTGCTCTCGCATGTATGTACCACAATCAAAGTGGCCCGAGATAAAAGATGGCATGTTGGAGATTCAGAAGCAGATTAAAGTTGGTTCACCGTTGGAATCAGACTCTTTCCTTTCCGCTGTAATAGATGATAAGGTACAAGAATAGATTTATTACCGCCCGCATTTCGAAGGATTGGGGAAGGTACTGTTTTCACAGGTGTCTGGTCTGTCCACGGGGTGGGGGCGGGCGGTATTCAGATCATACACATAGCCAGGGGACTCTGTGGGGGTGAGGGTGGGGAGTGGGGGTACTCAGGCCCACAGCTGGGGGGGGGGAGGGGTACTCAGGCCCACAGCTGGGGGGGGGGGTGTACTCAGTCCCACAG
>JBCAUG010412794.1:0-31156 GCA_038406175.1 Haplosyllis leylae
CGTCCAAAAAATTCCCAAAAAAACCTTGCAGCAACCCCAATTCCATCAATAAGGTACCTCTATGAGTCACCAAATATTTATAGTAGTAGTTGGATAAATATTTGGAAAAACTGTTTCATTGACTCCTTTTAAAGATTGACTGATGATTTATTTCAGATAATTTATGGAATTTAATATTTTAAAACTCTTTTTAAGAACTTTTGTTTTGGCAATTTGCCTTCAAATGTCATAAGGAGATATTTATCATCATCAGAACTTTTGGGACCTGCAAATGAGAAGCTAATGAGTAATGCATAGGTCACCTTAAAATCTGAAATACCAGCACTGGATTGATAGAGCATAAGGCTCACAAAGAGTGCAAAACTGACATGTGAATAATAATATGATAATGCAATGGGAGGTAAAGATATTTAAGGGTGACTGAGTACTAGGGTAGACTTACAGTTATACCTAACTGTTCAGTTTCAACCATAACATAAATCTACATTTGAGTTGTTCACAACATACAAAGTGTCTGGTCCCAGGTTCCTCCGGGAGGAGGGTTCCCTAGTCAAGGTCAGCACATGGGTACCCACTCCCCCCACCAGGACCAGGACCTCTCCCCCCAACCAGGACCATGGCTAGAACAGGGTAGCCTCCCCCTCCCCTCACCCCTCCTTCTGAACACAACACGCTATAGACAGTACACTCCGCGGGCAATACGCCTCTTGCGATCATGCAGGAGGACTTTCTTGTGTTCCTATATATTTGTAGTTTACTTTTTTGCACCCATGGTTGTTGATAAATGTGAAATTACAAGTCAAAGGGTAATGAGGATGACACTTCATGGTCACATGCATTTTTGTATTGCAAAGAGTTTATGATAACTCTATTTATTGCCCAAGGATCCGTAAATAATTTCATACCAAGGAATGAACAAAATAAATTATTGAATATCATCATTCCTGACTCGTCTAGAGTTAGCTTAGTGATTGAAACAGTGGTCCATGATTTTTGAAAATAGATTCTATGCGTTGGAATTAGTTTTGAACAAAATCAAGATGTGACAAGGTCATAATGAAACTATGTCATAGCCACGGGCCGGTGTACAATGAAAAAGGTACCCTACCTAAAACCTCCCTTGAACCTTAGGGCAAAGATCCTTATCAGTTCTCCACTCTCTTGAGCCCTCAACACATGACCACCATCTCCCCTTAAATCCCCTTAATAAAAACTTTAATATCATACAATGTGATAAGTATTTCCCTTATTTTAATTTTCAATAGTTTTGTAACATTTTAAACTTAAATTAATTCAAATTTTATATTTTCTTTTTATTTAAGGCGACTTAAGGGGAAAAGGTAGAAGGGGAGATGGTGGCCCTGAGGTTCAAGGGAGGAGGGTAGTTTTGTAACATTTAAAATGGACCGATGTCAAGATATAATGGATGGTTGTTTGACCACGTTACACCGGCCTGGTGTGTTTTCACAACATTATATTTCCGTTATTTTTTCTATTCAGGTATAGTATTGTGTCTATCTTCACTCCTTTCTGTACCTGTCACAGAACTGTTTTTGGTTTGTACCTGCTTGTACTCTGTCTCCAATTTGCAGTTCAGACATTTGTACTGATTTCCCATTGTCCATTTTAACTTTTGCAGCAAATGGAAAACATCCTGGTGATGGTGCTGGAGTGGTGGTGGTCACTGTTAATTTACAAAAAAAGAACTATGAATCCAGAAATATAAATGTAAAAATTTTCACCACTGATCTCAAAATCTTTCTAGAAGGTTTCTTATCATTACTTACATTACATGTTGGATTTCTCTTATTCCAGTTTCCTGAATTCCTACAGGTTCTTGAGCTTGGTCCAGATATGGTGTATCCAGAGTTGCATGAGTAGCTTGCTATAGTTCCTACAGGTAGTCTTCCCTTTATTTTCTGTTTATTGTAAGTCACTTGACCATTTGACAGACCCAAAGGGCTGCAGGTATCTGAAACAATTATTTTTGTAAATATCATAGCTCAGTATCAAGTAGTCCATTTTTTCTAAATGTCGTAATAAAATGTGAAATAGAAGGTAGAGTTGGTCAGTAAATCAAATGGTACATTACAGCTTACTTGGGTTGCATATGGGCTTTTGGTCATCCCAACTTCCTGAATCCTGACAAGTTATTGAGGTTGACCCAGATATTGAATAGCCAGAGTTGCATGAGAAGGAAGCCACAGTTCCTAAACTCCACTGAGCATTTACCTCAGTCCCATTCAAATATACTTGGCCATTTGAAATGCTGCTCAGAGATGGACAGGTGACTGTAAAAAAATACAAAGCATGATGCTGGAAATTTTTTTTGGAAACACATTATACTCAAGGGTATTTCCTTTTATTCTTTATTATTTGCATTGTATGTTTTGGTTTCATTCTTACTTTTTTAGCAGAGCTGTTGTAAATAGTTGAGCTATTTAAATGAAAATATTTTTTGAAGAAATATCTAGTTTTTTTTACAAAATTTAGAAATTGTCTTTTGAATGGTTAAGACCATTGCCACATGACCCAAGAATGAGATTTCATGAGACTTTGTGCTTAAAGAGACTTTGGAATGTGGTGTGTGCTCAAGGAGACTTCATTTGTGTGCTTAAAGAGACTTCAGCTACATGTGGAGCAGAAAGGTCTACTTTGGGAGCTCCTTTAAGAGACAAAGCTCTGCATGAAGCCTACTGGTTTCCTTATATTTGTTATTAACTGTATTGCATTTGAAGGATTTATTGTTTGTTTCTATTTCTTATTAGTGTTGGATTCCATATTCAGGTCCGATTACATAAAAACTTGTTACTTGGATTGCATGTTGGGGGCTCATTACTCCAATAAGATGTGCCATTTGGATAAACACTGCAACTGCCATTACTGGGTCCAGATATGGAGTATCCAGTGTTGCACTTGAAGAACACTAAACTCCCTTCAGTAAAATATCCATTCAACTCAAATCCCCAATAGTCTAGTCGTCCATTCAGTGGGGCATTTAGAGTTGATGGACATATGTATGAGGAATTGACTAGAATAAACCAAAAAATATTTCTAAAAATATATCTCAGAAACAATGGAAATAGCATAATAGTTTTGGTCTTGAAAATGACAATGATATCATCCTTTGTCCTGACACAGGTGTGTACTGTGTTTCCTTAAACACTGTCCCAGTGGATCTTGAAACTAGTTTTAAAATGTACAAGTATCATGAAAAGTTTATTACAATGTTATTATCATGTCATGAAAACTGTAATATGATGCCATTACATATTTAAAACACTGCATATCAAGTGAGAAAACATTATATAACAGATATAAACATGACTTTTGCACATTCTTTACTGAATGCAATTTCTTAAATTGCTTGCAAGGGTGTCCTTTCTAACCTTTGCATGAATGGTCCCACGATGTGAAAGAGGGTACTGTCTGTCCAGGAACGTTTACATATTTCCACCGCCAGTAACTACAATATGCTGTTGGACGTCCAGCATAGTTGTATCCAGGGTTACATGAGAAGTAAGCTTCAGTACCAGGAAAATACCCCCCATCAACTGAGATGGAGCTGTAACCTATTGCACCATTATCCAAAGGGTCAAGAGGTTGACATATTTCTGCAACAAATACATTGCACAATTAGAGATAAATGTAAATATGATCAAAATAAGCAGTTTCATCTGAAACATATTGAAATCAATTGCCTCATAAAACTTGACATTGATAGATTTGGAAATCTGATTAATTTCTGAATTACTATTTCCATTTCAGGAATCACATATCTGTAAAAGAGAAGAATAAGTGCAGGAGAATAGTTAAAGACTAAAAAGCAACTGAACTGCTGTTACCCCTGGTTGCTCCTAGCAACCACATTTTAAGTGGGTGATAATGGGGAAAATTAAAGTGTGAGTAATATTTTGAGGTGTTACACCAATTTTGGTTGCATGAAAGTCTCAGAACTTCAAATGTCTGATATTGTTACCTCTGGTTGCTTCTAGCAACTACATTCTAAGTGGGTGATAATAGGGAAAATTGAAGTTTGAGGCATATCTTGAGTTGTTATACCCATTTCAGTTGCATGAAGGTCTCAGAACTTTAAATGTCTATCATTTTAAGTCCTTGATTGCACCATAATTGCTTTAGGCACCACATTTTAAGTGGGTAATAATATTTTGAGGTATTACACCCGTTTTGGTTTGATGAAAGTCTCAGAAGTTCAAATGTCTATTACTCTCACTTCTGCGTGCCCCACATTCTAAGATGGTGATAAAAGTTTCAATGCTCTTTGGTAGACAGTGTAAAGGATCTTGAAAGCTATGATTGTCACTTCATCAGGTTGGAGCATTATTTTGAGCCAATCAGCAGCCAGCATATTTTCAAGAAATGTGTGAAACAATTCCAAAACAGTTCTGTAAAATAGAACTTTGCATTTTCATGCATGTACATGCCCATTGCATGTACAGCTTTGTATAGCCCCAAACAGCTTCATTAATGAAGCAGTAATTAACCGGAATGTTAAACCACTTGCCAGGAGTCATGTCAGGATGCTGACACCCCTAGAACATTTGCAGCTACTCCACAGCTTCAAAAATGTTACAGCTTCATCCAGCTTTGTCACAGCTTCACAGCTGCACTAGACAGCTCCATAGAAGTTCCATCTAGAGGCTTGGAGTGGCAGCAATACTTAAGAAGCTGTCAGCCATGACTGGGCATGCTCCTGGGATCTGCTAACTCAAACCTGTTACAGCTTGTATGCCAGCTTTAGAAATAAATATTTCATTGCAGAATACTTTCTGCTTTTGAGTCTACTTCTGATTTCCTGAGGGAAATCCACATTCTACAGCTCAATGAAGTTATGAGAACACTGAGTACTGGCCTTGTGAGACTTCATGCCAACTGTGCCAAATGGCTCAGAAACTCTCAAATTGAGTAATACAGTTGCACAAAAGCCACAATGGCATGGATCCCCTATATATCAGAAGTTCCTTTTTGCATAGCTGGTAAAGTGGACAGTCTGTTAGTCTAACTTTTGTGTAGACACATGGTTGATGATAGTTTTTACAAAATGTTTTAGCACCAGAGTATTCATACAGCACAAAAAGTAGTGCCTTTGAGAGAAGCACAATAGAAATCACATTTCTGCTGTCTAGTATTCAATTAAACACATGATATATGGAGTAACTCTTGTTTCCAAACAAATAAGCAAATAAGCAAAATAAGCAGGAAGGCACAAGAATACACTGCTATTCTGGTAACTCAGTGTTAAATGACAGTACAATTTGTAATTTCTGGCATAAAATCCTGTCACTTTGTTACCGGATAAGCCTGCATGGGCTAGAAGTAGCTCAAATTTTATATTGTAATGAATTTCAGAACTTCAGCAAATGTTGCTCTGGAATCTAATTGTACATCATGCAAAATATCCATGTATGTCTTTGCAGATCTTTATGAATATAATAAAAACAATACCTAATTGTAATCAATTATAGAAGTTTACTTATTATGTTTAACAGGAATTTTCTTTCATTAATGAAGGCTTCCACTGATCACCTACTGTGTTTGCTGCAATTAGACTCCCTTTACAATAAAGTGTCAATGTGAAATATGGTATAAATTCCTTCTCTCTTAAACTGTGATACTGTTGGCTACTCAAGAAAGACTGATTTATGTTTTGCAAAAAAAAAAAAAAAATGAAGAAAAGTGATCGATCCGTGCATTGATTTACCAACACATTCTGGGATTCCATCTTTGTAAATCCAGTGTCCATCAGCATTGCAAGTTGTTGAATTGGAACCATAAAGAAAGGTCCCAGAATCACATGTAAAGAAGGCCACACTGCCATTGCTTTCGACTGCACCATGCTGTAGGGAAAGTGTTGGACATGATTCTAAAGCAAAAAACATGAAAGTGCCTTACTCAAAGGATATATTCCTTCTGACATATTCTGAGCTAAGTGCAAATACTGTTGGAAATATGTTTAAAATATTTTATTTCAGTGAATCATGAAACTTGCAAATTGGTGTGATTTGTCACAGAGAAATTTTCATAAATAGTTACAGAAAATACAATTAATTATTTATTGTTTATCACTGGGTAGTTTTGCTATTACAATGAACAACATTTCATTTCATGTCTACACATATTACATACTGATTAACAGCAAATATTATGAGTTCTGTGAAGAAACATACAGATTTATTTCCTGAAGGGATCTGAAACTGTTTTTTCCTGCAGGGCCAATGTTGTAGACTGCTTATTATGTCAGCTTAATATAAGCAATTGGTATCATTGTATTATTACACACAGTTTACATGATGTTTGTGGATTTTGAAACCTGATTGTGAAACCAAATGGACACAACCTTTTTGATCAGGATAGTTGAATATAAGGACTGTTGTCTTACCTGTTGTGAGCCTACACTGAGCTATAGTTTCACTGTTTCTCCACCATATACCTTCACTAAGTTGTCTACAAAAGCTAAATCTTGTACCAGCAGTAGGTTCATATCCTGTGTTACATGTGACAAATCTAATGGTTCCTATAGGGTAGCTTACATATGAAGAGACACCATCTAGGGGCATTTTGCTGTAAATGATAGAGCTCTTTCCATTTGGAATATCGTAGGTTCGACAAAAAACTGAAATAAATGTAGTTATATAACTTAAGCTCATTTAGAGCCAGCTTAATGGTTTATATGCTGGGCCCAGAGCATTTTGGTTGCATGGTGGAGGGGACCTTTTGTAGAAGGCCTAATTTACCACTTTCTGATTGGTTGTAATTTAATATTTGATATGAGAAGATGGGAGCAACCTATGATCTTTCACGATACATATCAACTCAAATAGTCAGAGTCCAGCAGATCCAGTAGGTCAGGTGTCCATGAATTCCAGAGTATTCAGGGGTCCTTGGGAGTTCTGGAGGACCCAAGGAGCTGACGAGGTCATGAAGGTATAGGGGTTCAAAGGGCCAAAGTCTGAGAAATAGCATTAAAATTAGTGGAACAAATTAAGAGATATGAAGAAATAGAAATAACACTTTAAAAGTATAGGATCTGTATAGGAATAGGATTTGTAATATTGAAACAGCCGAAAAACAAACAACACCTCTGTTCTGTCTTCCATCAATTATCCATCAGGCAAATGTCTATCATTGCAAGTGACATTACTTATTGTATAATTTAATAAAATTATGATTGTATTATTGACCAGCAATTGATTCTCAGGCTAACGAATAAATATGGGTATGAATCATTCTGAAAGCAATGCATGGCAGTTTGTAGCTGTTTCAAACAGATGCATTTTTATAAATCCCTTTCAGAAGACAACTTTACATTAACAAATCTGATATTATTTATGGTTGCTGTACCCACTTATGGCATGTTGTGACGTCAAACTCATTAAAACACAGAGTTAGGCTTCATTGACCACCAGCTGTATTGTTACCCTCTTTAACCCAATTGAACTGTGGTCAATTGCAGTGCATTATGGTGGCCCATTGACAAATAGCAATGCATTCTGCATGTCATTTGTCATAGAAATTTGTAGGGGGAATCAATATACAGTTTTGAATTGTAATACAGGTCGGGCACAGCTAAATCGAACACGGTTAATTTGAAGTTCCATTTAATTCGAAGTAAAACCTTGCCGACAAAAGACTTCGATTTAACCATGCCCAACCTGTAATATGTAAATCATAGTTAGAAAGAAGTTAATTTCATCAATTATTTTTGTCTAAAAAATACCATTTTAACAGTTAAAACAAAGTGTAAAGTTCAAAGAAATTTGACCATGCCAATGTTGAGAAAAATACAGATTACCATGGATTTCAATGGACCTAGAAGCCAACTTCATCATTCAAATACTCAAAAACAGAACGGTGAACCTTCTTCTAACTTCACAGAGTGATTCCTATTATCATTGTCTACAATTTGCACTATAATTTATTTCATTCACAATGATTCGGTCAAGTGGGTACAGCAACCTTAAGTGAAATTATTACCTTTCACATACACAGACAGTATATAATTAAGGTTGCTGTACCCACTCAACCAAATGAAATCAATTATAGTACAAATTGTTGAGAATGATTATAGGAATAATGTGGTGATGTTTGATAAAGATTCACAGGTTCTGCTTTTGAGAATTTGAATGATAAAGTTTGACCTCCAGGCTGATTGAAATCAATGGTAATCTCTATTTAATTCAAAAGTGGGATGTTAAATTTTCTTTTGAGGTTTTCATGATAAGCAAATTTAATAGATCTGCCAGATCTGACAGAAATAAAAAAAACAAATTCTAAAAAGTATTACAACTTAAATTTTAAAAGTAAGGGTTATTTATTATTTCCAATACTTGCTAGATTGTGTATACTTCATCAAATAATTAACATATATGATAGCAGGGAGTAGAAATCCACTTCAAGATAATAATATTTATTCAATCTCGTTTTGTACAATATTATATAGTGTTCGTTCATTTTTATACATAGTCTTGGTGCTTTACCAGATTAAGTAGATCGGAAGTCATAATTAACTTTACGACCCAGTGGGGGCTGTCCTTTCTCCTTTAGTTGGTTCAATGAAATGTCAAATAATATATATGATAATATATATAAGGATGCAAACGTGAGAAAAAGCACAAGTAATAATGTTGTTCAATGTTCGTACATCCGCTTATGTAGAGTGCTTCAGACACAATAACATATGGTGTTACCACGTGGAATGTTTGTGTCCAGACTGTAAATCCAGTAATTCGGGACGCAACACTGTATAAAGTCCTTTATACTGTTTAGTGGATCTGTTACCACTTGGAATACTGGTTGCCACTTGAAATGTCTGTTGGTTTTTCACCTTTGTATTCGAGTTTTTTCAAAAGTGATTACTGTAATTTCGGTAATTACGGTAATTACTGTAATTTCATGGATCAAGAGTGGTTGAACTGGAAATGGTCAGTTAATCAAATACAGTCAATGGACAACAAAGGACGATAATTGGATAATTCATAAATGGACTAACTGAAAATGGTCAATGAAGCAAATACACTTACTGGAGAGCAAAGGACAAGATGAATGGGTAGGATTATCATAAAATTACTCATAACTTATTCTTGCTGCAATAAAATTAATCTGCATTGTTGTTGGGGAATACAAAGACAAAATAAATTGAAGATTTACAATGGCTGTCAAATATTTATTACGATATTTGGTGAAGTGAATGATCCATTTGTGGAATTTAGTCTTCAACAGCTTGTCTCATTACTCTTACACTTTGACCACCATTTGGAAATATTCTCATTACTCGATGACCAAAGTTAATGCGAAAGAAAGTAACAAGCAATTGGCTTCAATGCCTAAGCTCAGAATGTGAGTTCATAGGTTCAAAATTAATGACCTGCAAATTCGTTAATTCTGACAATATTCTGTACGCATTGACATACTGGATTTCTGTGCAATTCTCAGCATCTACATATACCAATAATTTCAAACTCATCAGCATGTTAGCAATCTGATACTGAGAAAACTGAGTACAACTTCGCAGAATAAAGTGCCTCAGATTTCTGCAAGATGCAACTGCATCTGTGAAACCTTCACTATCTATTTCAGTACAACCAGAAATATCAATATCTTTTATGTGCTGAAAATGATCAAGTTGGGAAGGCTCAAAGTGACCAATCTTCGGCATCGAGTCTACTTCTACAATTGAACCTGATATATTGGCTCGAGACAACGTCTGTAACGTCAAAGATATCTACCAAAAAAAATATACAATGATATATCAAAAGAATTAATTATATCTGTAAAAGATGATAAATTTTCATGTACCCATTTCAGTACTGATGTCTCACATTAAGTTTTCTCAAAACAATAACATAACTAACCTCCATAGTAACTTCCTGATCATCTGAATTTTCATCTTCCTCAGAGTCTTCTGATACAATTTGCAACGTCAAACTGAGCAAAAGGAAAATGATCCATATCAGTTATTCTGGAAACTTTACGCCATTACTAATTATACTACAATATCGTAGATGATTACATTTAAATATTAAATCATATCTACTGTAAATACCTTTCAAATTCAATATCGAGTAATGTACAGGGACATTTCTCAGTACTGTCACAGTTACTCATTAGAAAATCGAGTTTCGCATCTACTTTAAAGTGTAAAAACTTCAAAGCATTTCTACGCCTTCTCTGTATAAGTCTGGCAAATGCTATCTTAGACATTACATGCCCAACTTCTAATCGAAGACTAAGGCATCTATATATAGACACCTGGACAAAGTGACTTTTATGCAGATAAATGGATCAAAGTGAACAAAATTACGTAATACTGCACAAATACGCAATTAAGGAAACATCATTATTTCAGTTAACCAAATTCAGTCTAGCAAAAGCAGTATTGCTAAAATAAGTAAGCAAACCCTGCATGCATTCTATTGAAGATTTTGAAATATTATATAAATACTTTGCATAATTTGAGCATTCGATTAGTAATTTGTACTTGTTTAATTTTTTAAAATCCATTTACGATAACCTTTAACTTTATGATAGTATTTCCTAAAACGTAATATGCAGATAACTTTCTTAGTTGGCAAATTTCAAGAAGGGATTTCTGTCATTTTTTTAAAGTATAAATTGATTACATAAATAATTTCACATTGAAATGAAGACAAATACACACTTTAGAAATATTTATTTTGTATGAAAACAACCGAATGATAATTTACAGCAATAACATATAGCGTTTACAATATCTTTTCACATTAAAGATCCGTGATCGAAAATTGATAAATCGATACTTTCATTGAATGAAACATCACAATTATGATGTAAATATTGTACAGACTGCACTGCTTTTGGAGTGGAATTAACAGATACATCCATGTGACATACATTGGCCTGAACAGGTAATGGTGGACTGTTTGCGTGCACATGACAATTGAAGCCAATTTTTGAAGATGCTTGAAACTGAAAGAATAAAAATGTAAAGAAATATATGAGTCTACACAATTAATTGTTGTCTCTTCACGTTACTTGCAATTTAGAAATCCTTTACCGGACTGGGTGTAAAGAATTGTCCACTAAACGATGCACAAATAAATGTGCCAAATGAAAACTGAAATAATGCCAATACTTTCTTTTGCGACAAGTCATAAATTATGGTACACATTAAAGAACATTTACCTTTCTAGTAAATTCTTCCTGAATTTGCCTATTGCGCTCAGCCAACCATGTGACTGAAATATGAATTTAAAAATTAATAGTACAGAAGATAAAATGACTATTTAGCAATAATAAATTTATGTAGACACTTAAATGGATATTCACATCCATTTGTATTTAGAGAT
This sequence comes from Haplosyllis leylae, assembly GCA_038406175.1. Lineage (NCBI taxonomy): Eukaryota > Metazoa > Annelida > Polychaeta > Phyllodocida > Syllidae > Haplosyllis > Haplosyllis leylae. Next base: position 11,346 of record JBCAUG010412794.1, read on the forward strand.
CAAGGTTCATTTCTTCATATTTCATATTTTTGCTGTGCCTCTAAAATACACATTTAAGATAATAGTTTATAATTCTTACCTGCATTCACTTGGAGTCCACTTTCTTCTTCATTTGCATCTGTTTGGTTAGTGGCTGTGGAAGCAAAGCCTGAGAAGAATGACTGGTGTTTTGGTGTTTGCAAGTAATCAGACGCTTTGTTTTGCCCTTGCATTCCTTCAATGGTTGTCTTCTTAATGAATATGTCTTCTGAATGGTCTACTATAAAAATAAATTGTTCATATAATGGCAAATATATGTTTGTATAAACCTCAAAGTGTACATCACAGTATCATGATAACTTTAGATGCTACGATTTCAGATAATCTATGTGAAAAAACTATATTTAATGATTAACATGACAACGTAAAAATACAGAATATTTATACCTTTGACTGATTTTTCATTGGGACTTGCTGAACACATTGCATTGCAGAGGATTGTTCCCAAATACTGTCTTTGCATAGACCACTGGTTTGGTTTGATCATATTGTTTTCGCTTCATTTTTGAAGAATTTGGAACCTGAGTTGGTGTTTGCAAATGGGTAATTGCAGATTCTTGATGTCCTGAAAAAAAATTTATATTAATAGATTTGGTTCTCATACATGTATGAATTGTAGTAAGTGAGGCATTAAAGAATTAAAACATAAAATATTCGTAAGTTCTGTTTGTTTGTGACATGACTTAAAAATTAACAACGATTTATTTTAAATATTCTTTGCACACACCTTTCAAAGTCTTCTTGACTTGACTTGATACTTCCTGTGACAGAGTGCGACATTTCTTGTCTTGGCTTTTCACAGACATATGTTGGCTCCTTGAATTTGTGAGGTCGCACTTGCGTCTCTTGCCTTCTGGATTGACAATCTTCTCTGTCATCGCTAGTGGTTGTGAATTCTGTTTGGGAACTTGCTTCTTGCATACTGATTTGGATTCCTTGTAAAGAAATGTAATTAATACAAAGTATCATGGAATAATATACACTGTAATTAGGTATGGTAAATGCAAACAATCAGTAATTTGTTGGGCACAAATAAAAAAAATTAGTCGTCAATGCCATGGCAAATCTACAAAGGTGTGAGTACATTTTTATGACTATGCATACAAATTAAAGGCACCACAGCTTGATTTCGCATAGAACCTTCAATAAATTCTTACATTATTCTTTAGTTTAATCCGTAAAAGGTACTTCGAACTAATTTTTCTGCCTTTCGTATCTGAACAATAGAAAGTACATGTCATGACTTCTCATGATTGGAAAGGCACAAAAACTTCAAGGCAGTATGGAGTATCATTTAAAAATACAATTTCCCTACAATTATTTTACTATTTATGGAATTACCTATTTCACACTTTCGACATTCATCTGTGACACTAATGGTGACTGCATCAGTTTGTGTTGCTACATCTGAAGTTCCATATTGTAAATCATGCTCATTTGGAGGACTGAAGTGACCGTGATAACCTGAAATGAAACATATATATTTACACCAATGTAAAACATGCGCATGAAGATACTTGATAACTTGAAGCAAACAAAATAGATAAAATTATTCATGCAATTAACACAACTATTCTCAGTCCAACCAAAATTGGCCTACCAAGCATACGTTCAGGCCTTTCCTGTTCTTGTCACAAACTGGATCAAAATGCTCATCTGAAGTTAAACAGGCATAAAATAATATTGGTTTTAATTTCCTGAAAAACATAATTTCTACACATTATTCACGTGGGTATTGTTCGAACTTACGGTCTGTTACATTTTTGGCCCAAAATTGAATGTATGGTCAAATGGCAAGAGACGCAATTTTGCTCTAGGATAACCTTCATCATTTGGTCCTGTGAAATCTGCATATCTTCCATTAAATATGCCTAATTGCCTTGTTTTCAGGAAATTCTCATAAATATCTCCTTCACCAGCAACTGTGCAAAAATAACCATTATTTAATGCTAGAAATGCACCAGGTGTACTACCAGCTTTCAAAAATTTTTCCATATACTCTTTATAAACTTGTGCTAATCTGGTCACCCCTATCACTTTCCGCATTGCAGTTTCTGATTGCTACTTTAGACTTACAAAGAAGATAGCCAGTATCTATCTGAAAAATATATCAATGCCTATGAAAATAACAGTATGAGGAAAATTGTGCCTAAATTTTTTGTGCCACAAAATATTTTATATTCACCTTTGTTGTTCCAAATTCTTGTCTCGCTGGCATTATTGAAACCCAAGTCGTTGCACGATTAGGAATGAAATAATTTCAGTGAAATCGCACTTTTATAGGGTCCCAACCAAACAAAGAAACATCAATGATGGCTCATTCTTATGTAACACTGCTCTAATTTAAGATGATCTACTGAAATTGGTTAAGGTTACACCTTTATAAAAGAAAGAAGTAGATACCTCAAATCCTGCCTTTGCGTAATTTTACAATATTTATGTAAATATGATTCCAAATCTGAATTTTATAATATTTCTGGCACAGATTTGTGAAATGCTTCTTGAGAAAATACAAGAAGGCAATGCTTGTAATGAAGAAATAAGTTCAGTAGTGCTACTATCATTTTTTAATATAGTAATGATAATACTACAAATTATGCAATTTAAATTATCACAAGAAACTGCGTTAAAATCATTAACTTGGTCATACAATTTCAGGCATATCTTAGCACAGCACAGGTAATTCTACATACTAATTTCTATAAAACAAAATTGTTATTTTCTGAGGAGGTGTAGCTACTTCACTATTTTTCTTCTATTTTCAGCACCCGAACTGAAAATGTCGATTTGTATCAATCACTTAGGCAAAATTGGATACATTTTTATTGGTTAACAGGGGAAATTCCACCAACATTTGACAAATTAGTAAATAATTTAAAGAATTATGCAGACGAAAAGTCTATTGGTCGTAAATGCTGTTTAAACTTCAAAAATCAGGTAAGTCTTTATTTTAGAAATAAGGAATGTGGACAGAGTACTAAGAAATGTTGGGTCAGTTTGTTTCATCAGTCATGAACCATCAATTTATTGCAAATGGTTTCTACATAGGTTTTGCTTACAATGATCTGGATTCGCAGATACCCAACTATGGCACACATTGCCATGGAATTTAAAACATCTGTCTCTACAGTTCACAGAATTATTCACAAAATACTACCAATCTTACATGTATTCATTGTACCAACCTACATAAAATGGCATAGTGATAATCATTGGAATAATCTAGCAGGAGAAATTCCTCATTGGCCAAGAGTAGTGGCTATAGTTGATGGTACACCTTTCAGGATCAGAAAACCTTCAGGTATTTCCTAATGAATTTATTAAGGAAGCTGTACTAGACAAATTGATGTGGCGACTATTCATTGGATGGCTCACTGTTCATTCATAAAATGAGGAATGCGTTTTATTTTTAGACTTAAAATTAGAAATCAATATGTCAATATCTTAATTTTGTATGTTGAAATTACTTTTATTAACCATGCCAAGCTATATTTAGGTTGCATTCAAAGATTATTCTGGCACAAAGACAGGCATTGCTTTTTTTTTAACTGGATTGTTATTGTTGATATCAGGGGTTTCATCGTTTACAGTAAGCCAGGTTACTTGGGACATCTTTCTGACAGTGTTTGTTTCAGGTGAATAATTTTCTATAGAAATATTAATATTGCTTTTAAAAGTCAAGCTAAATAATTTACATTGAGGGAAATCATTAAAATTAATGCCTTACATTCACAGGCATATTCAAATTCCTCATTTACCATTTGGATTACAAATTATGGCTGACCAAGGATTTGCTGACAGATCTCCATTATTACTACTTATTTCACCAAATGCTCAACCTATGAGAGGAATAATGAAAAGGTTAATGACTGTTAAGTGTTTGAAGAACTGTAAGTTCTTGTAAATGTTATATACTTGCATTCTCCTACACATATTTCATTCTGAATATGTTCATTTCAGCTACTTCAAATCAGCTAAAGCCTCAATCGAAAGGGTTTTTGGAAGCTTGAAATTTTCATATGCATCTATTGGAACCGCTAAATTTTGGAGTAGTAGACATATCCGTCCTATTTTGTGCAACGTAGGAGCTGGGTTAAGTAATAGGAGAAAAAATAATAATGACAATGCGGAAAGAAAATATGATTCACTAAATTAGTTTCTACTTCTATGTGTGAACTGTCTTTGTACCTGTAAGGCAATGATGTAAGTCCTGTACACACTAACATTGTGTATGGGCACAAATGCGCAGGTGAATGTGTGCAATAATTCATATTTTTTGGCCCTTAAGATTAAACATTTTTCATTAACGTACTCAGGGAATAGAGTATAAAATTAGCTGCTTTAAAATGTCTGAAACATTGAGAAATATTGTATGAAATAAATTAATTCGTTAGGTATGCACCAATCTTAAAGGATTAGCTAATTTTGGTTATTTGACCACTTTCAGTAAACGTACCAAAATTAGCCAGTATCCGAACACATAAAAGGCAGAGAAGAGAACCAATTCTTTCTTTTGATCACAGTCAACTGTTCAAGCATCATCGCTTCTGGCTTTTCATAATAGTAAATTCTAAATTTAAAGTATGGCTGAATCATCCACTAGCACTTGGGAAGTAATTTTAAAGCAGAAATTTAAGCCATTTCCAGTGGAGAAATCGGTGTACATTTCTTCTCGGCACAAGTCCAATAATCCCGAAGTTTATGCCAAATTAATATGAGATGCACTTTGGGATGGGGATGTCCCTGAAAACTTAAAGAAATTGTACCATGAAGCTGTTTATGGAGAAGATAAAGCTGTCAAAGCTAGAATTCATAGAAGAATGTACTCAATCGGAAACAGAGTAAGGTATGTAAATGGTATTTATTCGGTTTTAGATAATTTATAAATGTTATAAGTGACAACCTAATTCAACTAATGATTCTTGTAATATATTTGTTTTCCCCCATTATAGATATCACTACAGTTCGGCAGGATAAAGCTTGACGCATTTATTTGTGGGAATGGTTCAAATTAATGTTACTGAAATGTTACTTTCTTCATTTAGCGTAGTTTTCAGAGTCAATTAAACTTAGACATTTTTGGATGAGATCATAGAAATATAGTTTACTTTTGCAGAGATAATGAATTTGTTCAAGATATTGATATGCTGCATGCAGCAGACTATGCATCAATGAACTTGCAAAACCTGAAAAAAAAGATGATAGAAAGGAAAGAAAAGGATAAGAGTAATCCAAGAAGTCATGATGTACGGTTTGCTTCTTTCAGATATTAACTTCGGAGATTCAGAAAACATGATTTATGTTGACAATTACTAGTATGTAAGAGCAGGATACATTTTGGGCATGAATTAATCTTTAGTTTATGGCACATAGTTCAACAGAAGTAATTCCATTTATGTGGGAAAAATCGGGAACTGTAATTACATAATGCATTGCAATTAGTTTCAGGTTGATGACAATTCATCCAGCAAGAAATATTCCGTCATGAATGAAGTGTGATGAAATTTGATAATTCCAAGTCCTGAAATTATTTTCATTTCTTCTTTCATTTTCAGTGAAACGGCCAATAAGTTGAAGGAGCAAGATAAAGGTATGTCACATAACTTCTCTTCACTTGCCTCAATACATACTGATCAGTACTGGATTAAAACAACAAATAGAGTCTTACAGGTGATTAGGAAATAAATTTGGTAACATCAATTAGAATTAGTCGTTTGTAAAAAGTTTTAATTCATTTTTAGAAGAATCCGCAGACCCTAAGAAACATGATGCTGAAGATGCGCAGAAAGGTTCTACATCTGTGCAATCCCAAGTCTCATCACAAGTCACAGAAGATTCAGCGACAGGTAGGATTTCAGCTTATTTACTGCTCTAAACGGTTGTGTAATAGAGTTTGTAAGTTTCGTAGAATTTATCATTTACTTAGAAAGATTTCACTGAAGTTAATGCATTACATGAATATTTCACTCATATGCCTTGTTGTCAGTCTGTTCATGTACCATTTTCCGAAAGATAGCATTTGTGATGGAATCGCATTTCATTAAATTCAACAAAAGAAAAACATTTTTCAAAAGGAAATATTTTATTGGCAAAACACAAATATTTCTGGAATGTATACAGTACAAAAGTTCTATTTCTTAAGACCTAAAAGGTTTAAGAAAAAAATTTCTTCAATGTTTATCACTTTATCTTTCCTTTACAAATCTCTACGATTCCACATAATTTCCGCCTCTGCATTTTGCGAAATTCTAATGATGTAATCGGAAGACTAACTGCAAAAAATGCTATGTGAAGAGAATTATCATGGAAATATGTGTCAAACATGTATATTCAAGTGAAATCAACCGGTAATAGCAAACTGGTTGCATGAGCTAAACAAATTTGAAATGAATAATACTCCTGAGTAATAGTATTATGATTAAGCTTTGGAAGCTGTGCAAATGAATTTACGATAAATGGTACTGTAAAAGTACTTTTCATTTGCCAGTTGGCCCATACATTTATACCCTGAAACATGGATCTTTGGTCAATAGCACTAAGTGTGTTTGTCAGCAAGTGAATTATTCACTTAAAACATTCGGTTATCTTTCATGAAAGTTGTACCTGAAAATAATTTGCACTGTATGCATGATGAATATGAAGTGAAGATTATACAAATATCTTAAAAGTATAAAAATATACGTAATGTTCTGTAAAACATAGATTTTACAATACTGTATGATCAGTAGCAATGTTTTGGATATGTTTACATTTGAAGATGTGACGACTGCCATGAATTTTTTGGTTCACACATTGCTTGTCATGTAAGGCAAAAGCATTAAAAAATAGATGCTGGTTGCCTTTGATGCATGACCGACAGAAAAAAGTGATAGGAAATATTTTACGGCAGTACCTTACCAAAAAACAATACTTGATAATGGCTCTTCTTTTCCATAAATACGTATCCAATAACAAACAGTAATTAATATATCAAAAGCATCAGCACAGAAATACTGACTGTGGCAAATGATGCGTATAACAACCTTGAGTTAAATGCGAAGAACAATTCTCCTTATGACTAACAAATCTTAAAAGTATACATAAAATGAGCGACTCGTTTTTCACAATATCGTACAATACAAGTTAAATGCGACTGACATTTGCAAAAGCTAAAATACTTTTCAAACAAGAACATGTGTGCGCAAATCTTTCGTTGAACTAGTTTTCCGATTTACTTTTGGTTGCATCGAACGTATCTTTCATAGAAATGCTTGCCCAACCATCTTAAAAACGTTTCTGGTTGTATCTAAAGTAATAATTTAAAATATAAATATAGTTTCATGTAAATAAATCCAAATAACAACACATGTGTAAAAAGGTAAGAAACATCACATAGGAACAATATTTACAAAAGTAAATATTATAGAGTTATCATTTAGCAGCTGAGGTATGTTTTCTTTTTAGCTTGTAAGAATATCAACATTTTTCCACTCATGTCTTTTTCTACCTTCACCAATTTCAGATTAAATCAAACTAGACTTTGGAATTAGTTATAAATAAGTCCACCACCACAAAATTATAACCATGCAGAATAGGGTCAAGATGACAGAATAGCCAACAGCAAGCCATAATTTAATTTATTTCACTAAGTTTTGAGAATCCTTATTTCCAAGAAATAATATTTATGAATTTTGTCACATGTTCATCCTTTGTTTCATATCTGAAGAAGTAATAGTGAACAAAAACATGTATGCATGTAATGAAAAATATATATTTTAAATTAGCCCTTTGAAGTCAGACACAAGTACATGACACTTTACTTTCACTTTCCAATGCACCTTCCCATTTAATTATTATGGTCATCATTTATTGAGTTTTCTTGAAAGCAGCACAAAAATTGTAATTTAAAATATGCTTACCTTATAAATAGGACTGGATTTACACAGGTAATTCACTTCTTCTTACCTGATGTTTTCTGCACGGAATTAAGAAATTCCTCAATGTCTTGAACAGTTAGGTTGTTTCCTTTTCTTTTAATTTGTTCCACAAATTCATGAAGATTGGAGATTTGTTCACGTAGAAACAGGTTTTCCTGACTGGGTGTTGGGTGCTGAATTGGCCCTTGCGCTCTGAAAGTACATGTTATAGAAATATGCATGTAATCAAGTAGACGGCTTATGTGAAACTGCAGTAAAGACATCAGTAATTTGTATTGAACAGTGAGTATTATAAACATGTATTACATACAACGAGTTCAGAACTTTCGCTCACTGATTCTAACAGATTACAAGGAGAACATATCCAAATTAACATGTGATATTGTTTTTTAAACGAAATAGGTTCTAATCGCGAAGATGCATTCATCAAAATTGGCTAAACTAATTTTAGTTACCCAGGTGTTGGTGCAACTTCAGCTTCCTTAGAGACGGAATGACCAACATGTTGTGGTGCTAATGTGTCTGACGGTACATTTGCAGGCTGTTGGAGTTGGTGCAAACCAGGGATGTTCAAATCTCTAGATGATGTAATGTTTAAGTCAATGTTTCTTGCAGGAAGTGAAGATGATCCAGAAGCTGCTTGTTCATCACCTTCTTCTTTCTGTGCTGAAGGACAAGTGGCATGTGTTGCAGTACTTTGTGTACCGATAGATGACAGGAGCTGCATAAATTCCGATGCCAATGCCTGTTGTTGTGACAAAGTTAGAGTTCTAAATATTTGCTGTGCAAGAGCTGACATGTCTGCACATTCAGTTTGAGTCATGTTTGAGATGTTTGACACGTGCAGAGCCGAATGACCTAATTGGGCAGATCCAGTGGGAATATTAACTGCAGTTGCTGATGATTGTAGTTGTTGCAAATTCTGTTGTGACGATATATTTTGCAGCATCTTAAGTTGCTCTTGTATTTGAATCTGCTGCTTCATTTGGAGTTCTTGCTGCAACTGGATTTGATGCTGTGTAGTTCTAATGCCTGTTGCATCTGCAGAAATTGTAGGTTCTGCTGGTTGAGTGCCAATGAAGACTGCTGTGTCTGCTGCTGGCTTAATGCAGAAGTCGGCATGGTTGCTACAAGTTCGGCAGCGACTTTTTCCAAATTACTTTCAGCAGCTGGAGCATCATCAACAATTGAATGTACTAAGTTTTCACATTGTAGGGTTGAAATGCCTTCGCCTTGTTGTCCTGTCTGCATGCCTGGAGGTAGATTTATTTTTTTCCTTTCCACATACCTGTTGAAATCCATTTCATCCTGATCGTCTAATTTTAAAAGCGCTATTTGATTGTCTTTACAATTTAAGAAATAAATGAGTACTTGATGGTATTCCTCCTCAAGAGATGGTTTTGGGCTTATTCTATAAGCATTGGAATGCAGAGCTCCCATCTTAGTTTTTTCCGGAGGCATTTCTCTGGAAATGTTAATAAATTGCACATAATTATGTTACCTTGCCATCTTGTCACATCTGAAATGGTGAATAATTTTTAAATGTTTGCAAGCAATGTACATGTATTTCTACACTTAAATTAATTTAAATTTTCATTTCAGAATGCTGAGAAAGAATAACTTAAGTATAAGAAATCTTACCAGAAACTTTGAGTAACCAATGGTGTTCTGTCCTGTACACTTTGAGGCCATGAATGTGTAAGATTTGATTGACTCCTTGGTTGATCAGGAAAAAGTTTGTACTGTGGCGGTTCTGGATGTATACTTGATGGTTTGGCTTTACTTTGTGATGGATCGCTGTCAGGTGTTGGCTGAACAGTATCCCCTGTTAGCAATGATCCACTGTTCCCAGTGGTATTATCTGCAACATTTTCAATTTGCTGTGGTGGATTTTGAGGCCATGATCGAGGTGGCAAAGGATACTGCTGATTAGGATTATAGTCTGATTGGCTTGCTGTTACTATTATCTGCCTCAGTGTACTGTCCTGCAGCACTTTGAGCTGTTTGAAGTGTAGAAATATTTTGGCCAGATGCACGACTTTCAACACTGCCATGTGAAGTATCCGTAACTTTTGTAACAATTTGCGAACCATTTCCTGGAAGCACTTCCACATTTGACTGTTTGTCTTCAGAGAACATTTCCTGTTGTGTGCTCATTGCAGATCCTAAAATGTCTACATTCTGTGGACGTACTTGTGCAGATGCTTCAATATCAGCAGATTCTTCTCCTTTAAGTTGTTTCTGTTCCAAATCAGTAGGTACTGCAATAATGTCCGATGCAATTTCTTTCCGTGGTGGATTCAGAACAACAGCAGAATCAGGAGGCAACGGCCCTTCGTAAACAAATTCAAAATCAGTTTGCGGAACCTCAGCATCTGCCCATGGTGGGAACTCTGGACCTTCAGTTGCAGCTATTTCTGTGACTGTTGTTTCATCTTGCAATGCTTCACCGTAAGTTGTCATTCCTGAAGCTTCATCCACAACATTCTCTGTGAGACTGACTTCTGATTGCGACACTTCAGAAGAATTTTTGGTTGGGGAAACATTGGACTCATCACTCGCTGTAACACTTTTTGGGTCTTCAGACTGTTCAGCACGAGTTTTACTTTTTGAAGGTTGCTGCATACTTTTGGCCAAAACTTCGGACTGCTTATTGGTGGTTCTCCGTTGTTGTTGTGTTGATGATTTCTTTGCTTTCCCCCAAATGGTAGTTCCGTATGGTATTGAAGAAGAAGGTATTTTAGAAACACTCTGGCTTGCTCCAGAACTTCTCCAATATTCTGAGGTAACTCTAGTGGAACTTGACCATTGGGGACGTGAACCAGTTGTGCCAGAATGAACAGATGGTGAGCCACCACTCAACAACTGTGAAGAAGCATGTCTTCTTTCAGATTGTTCTGTTTGTTTACTTTTCGATCTGAGAAGAAAAAGATGTCATTGTAAGTACATTGTTTCTAATTTTTAATTATTACAGTTCATTGTCGAACATATGTAAACCACTATGGCAAATAAATCATCAGATTTACAAATGCATATGAGAAGATACATTTCTCGAAGTCATGCCTCTGATTTATGTTGCTGCAAATTATTAATTGTTTTACTCACATACCTAATTTCAGATTTCTTTGGATCTTGGCCTTTCTTCTTGTCAGCCATAATGTAAACGTACGCTTGTAACTCTATGCAAATATCTGAAAAGTAATTGGCAATTTTATTTTGTGTACCCTACATGGGTCATAACCAAAAAGATGTCGGCGCTACTGTTTACCAAGTTTGAGTTTGTGATGGTTAAACTATATGGTTTTTATTTTGTGACCATGTTTTCTCATATTCGTATACGTCCTAATCCGAAGCATGTATTTAGATATGATCAACACGTAATCTCACTGTATCTGTGCCCTTAAATTATGTGCCACATGCTAGATTATTACGTAATTTGGAGAAATTTGCTAGATCTAGATTTCTGTTTCCTATGCTATCGCAATGCTTTTGGTAATGAACTTCACACATCATTTATCATCTTTGTTGGCTACAAATGGCAGTCTACAGAATTAGAGATGAACATGCCGATAATCTTACCTCTTTATGATTGATCTTAACCGTTTTTTTGTTTGCAAAATCCAGATTGAAGTGCAGGTAAAGATGATGCCGGATGACACTTCTCGCGGACTTGCAGAACCAGCATCGGATTAATTACGGATATTAGAAAGTATGGCATAAACAAAAAAAGGACGTCTCACATTTACTGCTCACGAAAATTGCCATCTTAATATTTTCAGAAAATTCCAGCACCAAACAATTCGATCCTACTCTGCTTTTGACTAAGAAACCATGTATTGAAATGGGTAAGTATTAATTGGAAGCATCTAAATTACAATAATAATTGCAAACGTATCCATTTCTCCTATGTGTGTGAAGTTCACATTTAACAGTGACTTGTGGTGAATTAATAAATGACCATTGGTCTTTTTCCAGATCAAAAAGAGTTTGAGACGGGAACAAGTAGCACCAAAATGGATGAGAACCACATTGATTTGGACGATGGAGGTCTGTACTTTATGAAAAGTATTCATTTATTTCTGTCGAGACCAACAATAATTTTACTCCGCAGGTATGTAGTATGAGGCAAGGTAATAGTTTTACACCTGTGTCTCTGTTAACCAGGGGGTGTCCTCAGTCCCAGCGGGGGGAAGGGGTACTCACTCCCAGCCAGGGGGGGTGCAGTTACGCTGAATGACCCCCCCCCCATTTCACAGAGCGTGTTTGGTATGCCTGTTGCGGTAATGCAGGACCAATTTATTGTTGAAGTAATATGTTATTAAATTGCAATTTATAGATTTCATGCAGTAATTTTCTTTACTAAGATCAGTTTTCTTGCGGGTTGCCAAGCACAAATATTGAGCGCAAAACATGACGCATAAATCAATGTGTGGGCACAAATTACTGACATTGGTCAGCTGTTGTGAGCTGGTAGTGCGGGATGCCTTTGTGCTGTGCAGCCTTGTTCCATTCATCCACTGTTTATTAGTGTATTTTAAGTAATTTATAAATATGTATTTCTTGAACAGATCTCATTTTGAGTGACACCGACAGTGCTGAGTATGTTGGCTTTGGCTTGTTTGAGGAATATGCTGGAAAGGATCCCAGTTTAAAAACCTATGGCAAAAAGGATGGGAAAACCTCGGGACCGAATGCTGATGATGCAGCAAAGAAGTAAATGCAATAGTATTAAATGTTGGAGAAAATGTCAAGTTTTCAAAAATAATAAGCCACATGAATATTCTTGACTTTAAAATTATTAAATTCAAGTCTTACTATGTGCAATGTTAAGGAAGATTAATTAAAAGTATTTACTTTTGAATATTTTATTTCAGATTTGATGAGATGCAAGACAAAAGTAATGAGAAGTAAGTACACCAATAATAAATATTTACAGATCACTTACATATTTGGCACACATGTTATGGTTTCACAGGTGTCTGTCTGTTAAGGGGGGAGTAATCAGTCGCACCTCCCATCAGGGTGCTGTGTGCTAAGGGCCAGTGCTGGGGAATATGTTGCATGTGGGTGAATTTCTGAGGCTGATTCCCCCCCCCCACCTCTGCGAATTCCTATGACAGCCTCTGTATGGCTCTAGTGTTAAGGCATGTTGAGTTTTTTTAGGCCAATAAATTAATGTGACTTGTTGTTTCCTATATGATGATGTTAGGAGTTAAGCAAAGAAAGTAGCAATTATCATATATTGACTGTCCAATATGCTCTAGTCATGGAACTATGCCGACAGAAATGTTTTGATTTCTTTGTTTGCAGACCAAAATCGAAGAAGACCTCAACAATTCAGAAGGAAGACATATTTCAATCTTTCAATGAGGCAGCAACAGCTAAGTAGGTTTAAGAATATTTGCAAAGATTCACTGAAGTTGTCTTAACGCATCTGTATTTAAATCTATTAACTGACTTCTGTAGTCATTATTCTCCAGAACAGAATGCTCAATTTTCAGTGATTATAACTCCATAACGATGTAATAAAATGCATGACCTCATATATCTGAATGAGATTTATTCACTGTATTAGTCATTAATCTTTTTTTATTTTCAGGAAAAGAAAAGCACAAGAGGATGCTGAAGAAGTAAAGAATACTATTCAGAATTTGTCGAAGCTGGCATCATCAGCAGCAATAGATTACAAGGTGCTAATAAGGGGTGAAGCTGTCACCAGAAATATCAATTTGAGCAAGTACCGGAAAATAGTGATGAAAGAATTGGATGAGCAGAAAGACGATGATGCATCTGGGGGAGAGACTAGTGTAGCTGAAAAGAAATTGGTAGATTATTCAAAAAAACAGTCACGTAGATATTTCATTTATATATCTAATTTCTTGTTTATCCAAAGGATTGTGCTTATGGAAAGGAAAACAAAATATTACTTATAGCATCCTCAGTAATGTCATGTGCATTTTTAAATCGTGAAGAATTCTTGAATGTTTAAAGAAATAATTGCTTTTGCTCTGCGACATTTGTTTCTGGAGATGTATTCCTTATTTATTTATCTTATATTACAGTCACAATGAATGATGACAATTATCCCAATATGATGGACCATCCATATGTTGCCAGCAACTACGAGGCTTGGATATATGGAGATTTTGAATTTTGATTTCTGATGACGAAAATAATTTAAATTTCTGTTAAAAAACAACTAAAATAGTATTGACATCTATTTCTCCGAATAAAAGTCTCCAATCATTAAAATTGTCCTGTTTATTGTAGATGAAATATTAAATCATGCATTAACAATAATATTTGGCCTGCAAATGAGAATGGCAATTTTTATTTACTTCATGCAATACACAAGAGGAAATGGTTAACGTTCTCAGGAACATTTACTGGTGTTGGGCAAGACTGCAATGAACAGAAATGTATTGTACAGAAATTATATTTTAAACGCTTTTCTCTCTGACTTGACACATGACTTGAAGCAGTCCATAAAGATTTCAGCGATAACAATATTTTTCTACGTAGAACTTTGAAATGGCCACAATTTACCATTTCATCTATGTCACAGAGGGCCAGAATGTTCAATTATATAAATACTTTTAGGTGCAGTGATAATTTTGTTGATAAATGTTTGCACCATTTAAAGTAGAATTCTTTTAATAGGCCAATATGAGATTGCCATGAAGCAATTATGTTACAGAATATTTGGGTGAATATGAATGATTCGCTCCGCATATATAACCCCTGATTGTTGCAGGAAAATAGCGTGCACCCCCAAACATGCCAGAATTTGCGCTAAGAAATTCTTAGGAAATATTTATATTCCATTCATAACTGCATAAACATCCTTTACTCAAGCTGACACATGAAATTAGTGACACTTTTTTTGTCAAAAATGTCTTAGAAACAATAGCACACAACAGACAATTATATGTCATTGAAATAATTTCCAAATGATATTATTCAAAGAAAAGACAAAGATTTGAATATTTAATATACTACTGATATCCAGCAGTACATGGATTTGCTCCTCTCCACTTGGACTTAATTGTGTGTTGCGTGGAACCATGATGGTTGGAAATTCACAATTCCTAAGTAGTTCCTAGTTGCCAATGAATAATTCTCATTGCTGGCCACTGATACCCGACATTGCGAATGTCAGTTATTATTTACTGAAGTACATAATGACAAGGTAATAACAATTTCATAAATGTTAGCCACAAGCCGTGTGCCTCTTTGGGCCCTAGATCCACCACTCAGTAATCTGTTACATTTAGCAGTATTTCATTACATATCTCCCCTTTTACATTTTTATTCACCACTTTTATTTAAATTATTTCTTTTGGCTACAATATTTTTTGAATGAGATTCTGTTTTATGGAGTAACTAATTTCACATTGACCAACATTGATATCACAAAATTAGTGTCACTGAAATTGGTATCAGACATTACAGTAATTACTGTAAGGACTTTTGAAAAAACTCGATTAAATTCATTCATAGATGCAATACATGTATAATTTTACATATTGGTCCAACAATAACCTTTTTAACATGTTTAAAACAAACAGTGCAGTGTAAAATGGTTTCAACTATCCTGGAATATGAAGTACATGACTTATATATATACCATATGTTTAATATATTGCATTGAAGATATTTATACATTTACAAGTACATTTACAGCATTACCACTTGGAATGGTACTACAAGTAAATCACACTAGTAAACTATGCTTCCGACTTTTCCTACTTCAAGTAAGACAATGTACTAGTTATCGCATTTGTGTCACTTTCGTTGCTGTGCAAATTTAAAGCTTGCACCACAGTCTTTACAAGAATATGGTTTTATGTCACTTTGGGTTCACTCATGTTGTCTGACATTTCTAATGTCTTGACTGCTGTAGTCACAGGAGCTACATTTTATAGGTGACAATTCATGTAGTCATTCATGACTTTTTAAGTCATTTATCCATTTGAATGATGATTCACAACCCTCATACGTAGAATGATGTTTGTCACTGGTGATGTGTGTTCCCTCATGGGAGAGTTCTTGTGACTCAAATGGGAATCGCTTTATACAGAAGTCATATTCGTAAATCATGGCCCTGTGCACATATTTATGCTTATGAAATGATATCAGGCTGTCATATTGCCTGTTGCAATCTTGGCATTTTATACTTTGATGGGTATCCCTAAAATGGACATTGAGAGCTTGAACTGTATTCCACTTTGAATCACATAGGTAGCATGAGAATTTCCTTTTCACGATCTTCTTTGGCACTTCTTGGTGTTTTGCCTTTTTTAGCCCCACTGTTCTAACATGAAAGATTGCCTTTGTCTTCTTTTTTAGTGGCTGCTGCACAGATTCAGGTGAATCTTTAGGCAGTGTATAAATGATAGTTTTGGCATCTGATTCCACTGCATCCTTGTTTGAGGTTTCACATGCCTCAGTAACCACTGGTAATACAGGTGGTCATTTTGGTGGTATCATCAGTGGCAATGAGTGGCTGGGTTTAGCAGGGAGAATCCCTAGCTTTTTCTCATCGATCTTTTTCTTGGGCTCTTATTCTGGCAGCCAATGGGGCCTGTCATGGTTGCATGCTTTATTTCTTTTTCTTGGATGTAAAGTCTTTCACAGTATCTTCTGTGGTAGATTTGGATTAATTCTTTATAGAAAAGTACATCATCATCCATTAGTTTCATACACCACTGTTGCCTCATGATGTCATCATGGCAGAAATGGAAGATGTCATCACCCTGAGCACTGACTGCTTCATAGTATTTCGAGGCAGTATCAGGTTGTTTTTTTTCCGTGGTCTGTTTGTCTGTTACCACTGGGAGTGTTTTATTAGTGGTGGTTTCTTCACACACCATAGCTTGTGTTAGCACTTGGAATGTTCATTTGTCAGCTGTTGATGGTTGCAAGGTGGTATGGTCAGTGAGTGTTACCACTTGGAGTGATGCTTCAATACCTTTCGTGTGTGCAGTTTCAACATGTGTAAGATGAGCTGCAGATGTAGACTCTGTTTCCGCAGTTGAAGTCATTACCACTGGGAATGTTGAGGTGTATTGAATGTCACTTTCAGCATCCTCTATTGCTGTCGGTGTTACCATGGGTAATATTAAGTGAATACTTTCCTCTGGTATATTGCCTGTTGACAACATGTCAGAGTGAATTAGAGATCTAACATTCGTTATGTTTAATCCACTGGTTGTTTCTTTGGAAAGCACAAACTGACCGAGTGTACAGTCCTTGTCATGCCATTCCATCACATCATCTATTAACTCCTGTTTAATATTTTTTGCCACATCCTCTGGTTGTGCAAGGAGGTGTTCAATGACTAAACTGGTGGATTCCTCTGCAGTGTATGGTTCACCAGGCTCCAGTTTGGGTGGTACATAGTCTGGATTGAACACATTGATTTTAACAATGGAAGACTTTGGTGGATCGATTATTTCTATTTCATCACTTGAACTCACTGTTGATGTGGATTTCAAAGTACCTGTCTGCTTCATCTGCATCTCTATAGAGTAGCTGCATATGTTGTATGTCTTCCAAGTCAAATGGTAGTAGTAATTCTAATGTGAAGGGTTTTCATCTGAGGATTCAGAAAAGTCCTTTCCCTAGGTAGAGTAGTCTGATGTGGCACATTTCTTGGACTATCTCTAGGGTCAAAGCTGGGGTCTTCCTCAGTGAGCACCAAGGTTTGACTGCAGTAGAAATGAGGGTATTTCTCCTGAATACGATGCTCAAGGCAAATAGGATTAATTCATCTGGCCAGGCTCTAGCCTTTTCCTGGGCTTTATACCACTCTTTCACATGAATTCCTTGCATCCCTAGAGATACTGTTCCCACTCTTCCATACCACAACTGGTTAGATTTTATATCCTTGATCACCACTTGTTTCACCTGTTTACTGGTAAGATTAACTAGTTCTGCAAATGTGTCATACAAACACTTGTTGTTGAATCTTTTAGTTTTTGTTACACAGTGACAAGTATTGAGGAAGAATTGTTCAGAGAGTGCACTTATGTCAAACATATGAATGTCCATGCCATGGGAGTCAGGGAGATAGACTACGCTATTTGTGTATTGAATTTTTGTGACTATACTTGCCAGATTTTCTGATAAATTTGGTGGTTCTGTTTCACCTGCCATTTTGCAGATGTGTAGTGGTACTCCACTTTTTATTGGCGGTATTGTGCACAGGTTCATCAGTACTATGGCAGTTATCATATACATCATCACAATACAATTTGTTATCACAAGTCTAGTATTTTATAGAATGTTGTATTGGATTGTCGATTGCTTTGCTATGCTTGGTTACCACTGTGAATGTTGTTGCTTTTGTCAACAGTTCTGGTTGACTGATCAGTTGGTTACCACGTAGAGTACATACTGACATATTTTTGTGCATATTGGATCATGGCTGTAATGGTGTCTTTTCACTGGGTCAGTGGTTACCACTTACAGTGTTACTCTGTGGGTACCATGAGGAGGGCTTGCTGTCATCAAGTCCATTACACCTGACCAAAGTATCAAGTGCATTATGTTTTTTTAGACAGTAGATGAAGCTTGCATTTGTGAGCATACAGAGGATAGGCTGTGATTTGGTGGATGTCAGCTGGTAATTCATTGAAGAATTTAATGATCTTGTATGGGTAACTTGATCTATACTACATAGTATTTGCATGAGGGAGATTTAAGCTCTATTCACACCGAGCGATAGCGAGAGCGAGAGCAGCATCACTAGGTCTCACTAGCAGCAAAATATCAAATGGGTTCTGGACCCATTCTCAAGTGATGCCGCTAGTGATACTGCTCCTGCTATCTTTCCGGTGTGAATAGTACCGGTATAAATCAATAGGACCTATTTTCTAGTGATACCGCTATCGCTCGGTGTGAATAGACCCTTAGGTTGTCTTTACTTCTGGTGTTGTAATGATGAGACCTTGTCAGGGGGGACATGGTACAGTTAACTTTTAAGTTCCACAGATTGATTATTTCTTGGATCCACAATAGTCCCAATGACTGATAGTCGTGAAAAACTAGTTTACACTCTGTTAAAATGGTAGTTTTTCAGATAAAATATTAAAAAATTATGTCATGAATGTAGTCCAAATGCTGTCTCGTGATGTTGTAAAATGATGTCCAAATGACATTATGTGTAAACAAATTTCCACCAATGAGTGCAGCTTAAAGTAGACTTAATTATAATAAAACTGCCAAGGCATAGATCAGGTCTATTCCCAGAATGTTATGGGCCCCGCTATCAACCACTATGCTGACCCTAATGAGCCAGCAATAAAATGAACTTCTTTCTAATTTGCATATTGCTACAATTCAAAAGTCGTTGTTCCCCCTAGAACGATCCATGGACAACTGACATTCAGGATACATTGTTATTTGTCAATAGACCTTCATAATACATTGCAATTGACCACAGTTGAATTGGGTTCAATTCAAGAGGGTAACAATATCGGTCAATGAAGCTGGACTCTCTGTTTAACCAAGTTATTGGCCACAACACGTCAAAAGTGTGTACTGCAACGTCAAAAAGCATCCAATTTTCTTCTCAAGTACAAACCTTCCGTATACAATTTCCCATCCATTCATGAACTCACTGGAAAATGTTGGACTTCAAATGTATTTGCTGTGACCTGTTGTTAGTTAAAATGGTCATCATTACTGGCATTTTTGGGGGTTGCGAAAATATAAGGTTTAGCAATTGTAGAGCGTCATCTTATGTTAAAATTTCCAATTGGACCCAATAGAAATACTTCATTTCCAGACACACCTTTTTTGTCTGACCACATATGGTCTCATGTGGAACTCTTCAACCTGACAATTTACAAT
>JBCAUG010412795.1:0-16181 GCA_038406175.1 Haplosyllis leylae
TTGACATTTGACATCTTTTTGACAATTTGACATCTTTTTTAACTTAAACCACCTCAGCCCATCACAGGGCTATTTTTATTAATTTTGAATTCGATCACTTCAAACATACACACTTTTTGTTACGAAACAAGGACAAAATTAGTCTATTTTTCTTACATTTACATAGATTTCAGTCAAAAATTTCCAAGTTTATCATAACTTTTGCTCTTCTGTTACCAACAGCACTGACCACATTCTCAATAATGTTACCTATATCCTGACTACAACCAGCACCTTCTACCTTACTTTCTACCTTCTTCATGTCACTTCTAGGTAAAACTAATGGGTCTAATTTAAACATCTCCTCATTACTCTTACTCTTAAGAGGTTCCACCACCTCCATTGGAGCAGCCTCAGAAAGTTTCATTTATGGGACATCACCCTGAATAATCTTACTAAGGATACTACACTGGTCTTCAGAAGTTGACTGATACTTGTGTATAGCATCTGAAATATTCCCTGTTATTTCTTTCACAAGTTTCACATTAGTTCCTGTCTGAAACAAATGAGTTGCACACATTCTCCTGAGGCTGTGGTTAGTAAAGTAACCATCAAGACCAGTGTCCTTCAATAAGTCACTTACAGTTTTTCACAATGTATTAATGCCCACAGGTGCAGTTGAGTATCAACAATTTGGTTTCAGTTTATGCAGACTTTGCAAATAAAAGTTAGGCTTACAACCATTCTTAGGTAATAGTGCCATATATTTCTGTATCAATCTCACTGGACATCACTTCCAGTCAATGTTAGGTTTGACCCAAACAATTTTTCTTTCTTTCTTCATATCTTTTAAGCTGCCTTTATTTGTCTTTGTTATTGAATCCTCTCAATATACAATGCATTTCACCCAAATTCATCATTTTCTACTGAAAACTGTGATGGTGTCCAACCCCCTGGATGCCTCAATGCATAGTGCTCATCCCCTACTCTTAGAGCACAATTAATTCCAACCAAATGCAACAGTGTTACATAACTTTTCAGCATTATCTTCCTCTAAAACACCCATATCCCACTACCTTTTCTAATTCTGCATACTTATGACTGATATTTAACAGTACCTACTGCAGATGCGGCTCTTTCCTACATTACTTTATCAAGGACTCTCTCAAAATTTTGAAAGTCAGTCCCATGAACAAGATGCCAATTCAACCCCTTTTTCTTTAAGGGATTTTGAAGGACAAGCCATTTGATATAAGGTACATCCAGGATGAACCTGGACAAAGCAAATTCTAAATTGCCCTTTGTTAGATGTGAAGTATCTACTAAATCTGCATCATATATTTCATCTTCATAATCAACCAGATCTAAATGCATTTCCCTCCATTCACAATAACATTTTAAGGCCCATCTAATTTTTGCTTCTGTCCTTTCCTGGAAGGTAATCTCCATCATCTTAGTAGTAACTTTTCCTCTGAAATTCTATTGTAAGAATGTACAGTACCTCGATTTCCATGACCTTTCACCCCAAGGGCCTTTGCATTCAGTCTGCTTCTTGTTGAGTCCAAGCTAAAAATGTGGAAAATAAAAATTATTATTTTTTCAAAAAAACATTCTCTATGTAAGAAGCACTTTATACATGGTCCATTGAAAAAAATTATATGTTCAACAAGCCAATTCTTCTCAATAATTACTTTTATGCATCTCTTAAACCAAAACCATAAGCCTAATTGATACCAAACTGCTCACTCCATGATCCTTGACATGCCAATTTTACTAGGATTTTGAAGTACCAGCTTCTTCCCAACAGCACCTTCGTCCCTCATAGACATTTGACTATAATCAAACAAAAACTCTTATAGAAAAATTTACCTAAAGACAGATCAAATCTAAACCAAAAATTCACCAATAACACACAATAACATGAAATGCACCTCAACCATCACTCCATTCAATCATCTTCAAAGTCACTTATGTCTGAATAATCCTTATTTTTAATGGTTCTGAAAGTACCATCTTCCTCTAATGATACAACATTACTACTATGTGGTGTCTGAGTGATGAACATGTCACCATAATTGTCATCCATCACATCAAATTAGCCATATCCTTTGATCAAACATAACACAAAATAGACAAGACAAACAGCACACACCTCCTTTCACTCTGAGAACTAAATCTGAATTGAAATCGTGCACCACCAAAATACCATTCTACCCTTAACAATAATGAACTCAACCAATTTATGTAATCAACAACCCTGCCATTCACAACCAAATACAATAATTACTGGCCCATGACCTTACTTTCATGCACCTTACACAAAGTGACCACTTTAAATAGTCCCACTACTATATCTATCACACTCTTACATAATTTTTTAAAACAGAGAAATAGACTAGTATTCATGTTAATCCCACAAAACCAACTCAAAGGCTTTGCCTTCTCATAGGTTTCTAATGTGATAATACATTCATATCATTATTTCTCTATTTCATAATGGCAGAGGTAAAGCCGAGGCTATTATGTCAATAATGGACATTTTCGAGGCCTTTATCTAATGTACATCACATGCAGGGTCAAGTCACTAAGTGTAAAGTGTCCTTTATGGGTGTATAAATGCACAGTTTTACCAATAAATCTTGACATAGATGTGGTTTACATATAGAGAATGAACTGCCAGTAGGCCCAGAGTAGAATAAATACTATTCTCTTAATGCCCGGAGTTGCTCTCCTCACAATAATGCAGAGAAGAAGAAGATGCCACCAAATAAGATGCAAGTACACAACAAATGCTACAAAACAGTATTTTCTGTAAGCCATTGCTGCCTTTAAATAATTGAGCTTTGGTTAATTGCAGAATTGTAAGTGCACCACCAAGGAACGAAGGACTATTGTAAGATGCCTTGACTCGTAGCTTGTTTTGTAAATCTTGGTTTGTTTGATGGGTTACTGTTTCCCGTTCCTCACCAATAAATTTGCACGATGTCCAGGGCACAAGGAAATCTGGAATTTGTTTCTTACTTTTTCCAGACAGGGAAAAGACTGGAAATTTAGTTGTAACATAGGGGCAATTTTGAGACACAAGGAAATTATTTTTGACTCCTTCCTGACTTAGTCCTTCCTGGGAGAAGTAGGGGAGAACCCTTCTATTGCATCATGGGATCGGGACCCCCAATGGACAGACACACAGGACTGAAAACATTACCTTCCCTTGTACTACGTACGTGGGTGGTAATAAAGAGCCTTAATTGTACTTATTACTCAGCAAGGTTGGCAGCCAGAATAACATACAGTTACTGTAACATCTTGTTTACATCGTTTCTCCTCTTGGCTATTCCGCAGTGTAAATATCCAAAATCTATCATGTTTGGCACGTATATCAGGAATGGATACAACCGACAAGAAGTTGCTCAATTTCATTTGTATTGACTCAATTCTACAACAGCGAGTATAGCAAAATAATTCCGCTAAGAATTTTATAGAATGATCTAAATATTGTACATTTACTGCATTTCTTAGTTGTACTCTGAAAATAAATTGTTGATATTTTATTAAAACGAAAATGAAAATCAAGATGCAAAATTTGCCAGAAATGAAGTTTCTGTATGTTCATGTATTGCTATCATTACGTTGATGGAATTGCCACAAGAGAGAGGCATTTTATTTGAACCATTTCATGCACAGATTTTCTGACAATGGAAGACTATTGGAGCAGTAAATTGTAGGGCTTAACTTTAAAGCTGTGGTCCCTTCGATAGATCAACTTCACCGCCGTAAAAAGCTGAAACTCATTGGGAAAAATAATGAGTTACTTCTGTTTATTAAAACAGCATTTGTATAATTTACTAAACAGAACTATCACGATCTAATGCATTTAATGGGGAAATTTCAAAACAGGCTCATCTGATTTATTATCTGCACAGTAAGTCGCTTAATTCTGTGGAGAGCAAATCCTGCGAATATTGATGCTTGTAATAACATCGGATGATTTTTCTGACTTGACCATGTTTATTTCATGTTATTTATTCGCACAGGTAAAGTACTGTTTGTATTTCAGCCTATCATTGTTGGCAAACAGACCACAGAATTGTGGAGTATCTTTGTTCAATTGATGTAGTTTTGTATTTTATGGATGGAAACGTACTTTGTGCCTCCCGTATTTCGTACTTTCCAAAAATTGTCTCAAACAACAACTACCTCTGAAAAATATTATTTTACAGTATACAATGTGTTAAGTTGAGAATCCACAATTTTGAGACACTAAAACTCCAGTTAATATGAAATCCTTTTCTTCATTAGGAAGACTTAACAGTCTGTCCCAGATAATAACATCAGTCCATCGTTCTTGTAATATGATTACGACTGTTAGATCAATCTGCGATACATTACTGCAGTGGTCACTGTCCCTGTGGCGAATGTGCTGCTACGTAATCATGTAAGAAAAATGCAATTACACTGAGATTGCAAAATCTATCGATATTACCCACGATAACAATTCCCTGCTTGGAGGCATTTGAAGAGGAAAGTAGAAAGAGACTAATTTGATAATGGCGATTGGTTCAGTTAAAAAAGCATACTGTAATTTCTGTTTGAAGAAAAGGACACGCTCTTGGATTCTGGATGGAAATTTTTATTGGTCCTGCTGTTGTAAACCATCAAATTGCCTACATTTCGTAAATTTGGTTCCATTAAAGGTGGTAATTCTGCAAGTGAAGAATAAATCCACTGTGGAAGCATACAATTTCTTGACACAATTTGAAGATTGATACTTTGCCAATAGTTTTGGCAGATAATCTTGGGGAATCATGCAATTTTTTCTCCCGGTGTAATATTTTGTAACACTCCGTATATTCCAGTGGTAGGAAGGTTGTTCGTACTACACTCTAGGGATCCCTGATATGGGTTCACTGTAGAGAAACGCCATTGATTGAACTGCTCGTTTCCTGACCCAAGCCCTTCTGTGATTAGTGCACAAAACGCAGGTAGGGACATACAGAAATTGGTTTAGACGTGTGTGTATTAGAAAATTGGGTGAACCAGAATGGTACACCGGCCTTTCTTTGATTCCTTAAATATTGTCAATCAACTATATATTACGATATTCTTCGGAATGTAAAGGATGTCAGTTTACAATAGTGTAAATTCACAACTGTTAATGTTCTTGAAATCTTTTCCATATGGCCCACTTTTATCGAAAGTACATCGTAGTTTGTGCAAAGATGTAAGATTGTACGCCAGCCGGTTATTTGATTCATTATCACCTCTTTCCACACAGTGGCACATTTACTGTTTTTGTCAGTGAAATTGGCTGTAGGTATCATAACCATATGTTACAGTTTTTACATATAGCTTGATCTGAAGTGACAGCAGTCTTTGATATAGCTCCATGATCTTTGATTGGAAATGTCTGCAGTTTTATTTGTTCCTCGCATTGAGAACCCTCTTCGAATGAGGACTGAGGGAAGATGTCCACATTGCAGGTACGACTAGGTTCCGAATGAGTTTTATATAAAGTCCATTTTCTTCTGCCTGAATCGGTTGTACCGAAAGAGGCATCAAGTAGTGTATCTGGCTCCTGATGTCGTACGAAATACCTGTACAAGATACAGCATATTTATTCTTGTTACATTCATTACCTTTGTGTTGAAAAAATGGTTTATTACTCAGAGTTACATTATTTAGGGTTTCATTTCTATAAGTATGAGACGATCTATAAATAAAGCAAAGTTTGGTTTTACCTTGTGCAACATAAAAGCCCTACACAGTTAATGAATAAAAGGATTATAGCACCAACACATGCAACTAGCAGCATCCCAACTGCAATGGAATCATGGAAAATTTGCATAGCCTCGAGGTATCATTGCCAAATTACTCTGGATTCTCACCACTACGACGAGACGAAAACGGGAAACGCGACAATGTAATAATAGTCATTGATAATTGAACATTTAATAATAATTTATGGTCATTCTGCGTTTACACTACATCACTACCGAATCAATCAATCAATCCGTTTCAGCGTGATTTTCAGACATTTGAATTTTAACAATTAATCAGAATCCCCAACGACAAGGTACAGGTACTCAAATAGAAGCGGAGTCCTAGCCTAATTTTTGTCACAAAACCCGTAAACTATAAGAAATAGTGCAATGTTAGACCTTGGTCTTGTCATTAGTGTTACTGTTGATCAGGAGTAATCCAAAGTGAGGTTGACCTTTATTGCAGACGTAATTACTCAAAATGTTGCCATCGGTCCATAAGCTAAATGTTTTTAGCTTGTTCACCTCAGGTTGATGGGTTTACTTATGGTAGAGAATAGAGAGTGCATAAAAAATGCCAGATCTTTTCACGGTATCAACAAGATATTCAATGAAAATATCTCGAGGGAACTGCCAAAACTGGATAAACGGTTAATGCACCTACTGACATCTATTCACTTGGACTTATCCAGTCATTAGCAAACCATGAGAATATTACTAATTATGTGTATGGAACAGTTCAACTCTAGCTTGTTAGAGGAATATCACAATATTGTTCCAAATATCACCTATGTCAAATTTGTTGGTGGAAGAAATTTAGAGTATATCTTCACTCACTGTGAAGTCCAGTTAACTGGTCTATTCCTGTGTCTTCCGTTGATACAATCCGACCACCATAGTTAGTCAATCCCAGAGCCATATAGTGGGGTGGATATATCTCATCGTCAGCAGGCATGGCCACATTCAGCTGCTTCTGTAAAATCCAAACGGATGCTAAAGCGTTAAACTAGTGAATAAGATAATACTTTGGAGATTGATTATACTGTGCGACTCTTAGTTAATGAGATTCACTATGAATGCCAAACAATACTTAGGATATAGTTTCGTTTCTCTAGTACTTGATGTGCTTCGTGATTTTTTCCAGGACGTTATGTGACACTTAATCTGTGCTAATGACAATGGCTCCTAATTGATGGCTAAGATTGGCCTGTTGTGACGAGAAAGCTTTGTGCTAGCAAATGTGAAAATGAATATGGGTAGAAAGTTTCATTGTCATCATTTGTAGAGATCACATATTGCATTACCATTTTGCCTCCGGACGAAATGGTATTTTTTCGAACAGGACAGAATTGTTAGTGATCACGTCTCGTTTGCTAATCAGGTGAGATAAGGACCCAGCACTTCCATCAACATTTCCAGCGGCTGTTTGTCGTTTATTTATGTTCTACGGACAAGTTCACTGGAGTAGAATCTGTAAATGTGTCCCAAATAGTTTCATTAACAAAACATTAACGTCTGGGAAAAAGCTAAGTGTCCCCTTTTTCTCACCAGGTGCACAAAGTTGTTTAAAAATGTGAAAAAAAGTAAATTTACACTGAATGCGAGGCAATACAGTGTAAATCCATAACACGCCTCTTGGAATTTTACAGAACGGCATGGTTTATCAAACTAACGCCGACAAAAAATAATGTAAAATATCTTATCCTTAATAGTATACAGGATTAGAATTGCAGCAAGTCACGAATTGTTTACGTGTATGGATTTGTATCATTCTACTGAGGCGTTATCACTGCACTTGGAACTGTTGATGCCATAGCCCCATATCCCTTACAGCTAAGGTTCTTGGTCTTGATGGTTTGATAGACAATAAATTGTTTGAACTTGAAATACACTGCGCTAACAAAGGGAAAGGGGCTATGTAATTTGATGGCGGCCTGTCGTAAGGTGTCTATGTATTGAAGGAATTACCTTTTTGAAGTGGAATCCAATCTCCCGTTGGAGTCAATCCACCCGGATGATTACCGTTACGATGGAGGCGAAGGTTTACGATTGGTTGGCTTGATGAAACATCACTGTCTCCGTACCACAGTCTGTAATTATGTTCATCGGGTTAATTGCTCCTCATTACACACTCAGAAGTACATCATTCTGGAAATCTAGTGTTGCGACATCTTATTAAGACAGTCTAATAATGAGTTTGTGTTGTGTCTCACGAATCTATCGTAATATCCAGGTATTTACGGAAACCCAGGTTTTACTACGTGATGTTTACTATCTGTCCGCGGCAAGATGTAGTGAGGAAAAAGAAAGTATACCATAACTTAGGAGATTTTGTGGTCTCATTTATCTTTTCTATTTCTATTTCTGTGGATTATATACTATATAAATGAGCTGGTTAGTGTCAGCAAATTTGGTCTTTTGTCGCTGTAATTCTCAATACCAATGTCCTTCGACTTCCTGATCAGATTCGTATTGCCCTGCGTACACATTTGAGCACCAGCGAGTCGGAGCTAAGTTATTTCGGATGCTTTATAGTTCCTTGGATTTTTCTCCAACCTTCTGCACTGCCAACTGATTCAACAGATTTTATGCCCACTAGTACATAGATACTCAGTTCAAACCTACCTGAGATTTATCAAACTGTAATGTTTACATAAACAAAGATTGTGTCGTAGTTCTTACCTTCTTGTTGCGCTGCAAATATTATTGAAATATAAAAACAGTTCATATCCATCGTTATTGAAATGTGTCCTTGGTCTGTATCAAAGTAAAGAATCAGTTAACGGCAAAGGTTAGTTCGATCCCACTGAAACATTTCCATCAGAAAATCATGTTGTAAAAATGCCTTAGCCCAAGGCTTGGGCTTTTTCTGACATAGAGAGAATTCCGACAAGAGCACAAGTTGTTGGGCCCAGGTTTGTTCTACTCATAACCTCCAATCAGATAGAGATATTGCTGTCAGATACATGTGGGTAAACATAGCTATCTTCAGTCTCGATCAAGCTGTGTTTGGCAGATGGAAGCTGCTTCACTCGTTGTTGATGCCCTTTTCGTCGGAAAGTGACAGTCCATTACAGATCCTTTGGCGACTTGAAATTGAAGCTTATATTAAGGAGAGTAAATAGGGTGAATCTAATCCAATAATATGCTTAAAAGGACAGCTAAGAACATATAGTATTACTGATTCGCAAAGTGTAATGAATTGTATTCCAAACACATTTACCCATCATAATTGCACAGCTTCGATTTCATTTATGTACAGATTGACCCATTTTATTCTTGGGTTGCATCACACGTCTTTTCTTCCAAACAATCATTCAAACCAAATTGTGCTATTCAAGTTTTTCCCATTTCGTTTTGGAATTTGTCAAATTAATTGAATGAGACAAAGCTTCGTTATAGTGGAGCATGCTATCTGTGGATAGTAATTTATCAACCAATTCTGGATAGTGTAAATTTGTGACTCAGGTGAGTGCGCAACAAGGTGTTAATTGTTGTGTCCTCCTAGTTGCATTCAAGCCTCTCCCAGGCGATGGTACAGAGATGCTTGCTCTGGAAGATAAATTGATGTGTGCTGAACAGCATGCCGACGATGTTTCTACTGACAACAGTCAACCTGATGTCATCCCCGTTTATATACATCTAGGTTAATTGCAGCTAACTTAAATGAACGATTTGCAATCGTACTTCATTTCTGAAAAAAATATTTAAAATGAGAAACATTTGCTTCACAGCAATTAAAAAGTAAAGAGTAACATTCTGGTTAAAGCATATTTCAGTCTTAACCATGGCAAAATAATTCGACTGTAGGATTGTAAATCCTGAGCCAACACAATCGAGTTTTCCAATTTTGATTTTGAATCTTATGTTTGAGGCAGATTCATCTGATGATATCTGCACGTTGACCACACATGGTATTTGCAACACACACGGGTAGTAAGTATACTCTCTCATTAGTATGACGTAAACTGAACATGAAGCGGGAATTTAAGCTGCAAAAGAACCCAAAACTTAATTTAAGTTTCTAAATATTGATATTTATTAGTGACTTACCTTGGTTTAAATTCACTTTTTCACCTGAAATTTTTGGAACATGTTACACAAACTCAAAATTCTGGAGAGAACCTTTGGTGGCTATCTTTGATCAGCTGTTATGTTTTGGCAATCCTGGATGTTAACCATTATCTGAAATCACAAAAATGGCTGCCATGGCTCTACCAGTATGAATGATAGAGGCTTGTAATAAAAACCAAACACTCCTGAGTTTGGGTCAGTCATCAACTGGAACATACTGTTAGCCAATTTGGATGGCAACCATTACCAGAAATCACAAAAAATGACTGTCATGGATCTGCTGTTAAAAGCAAAGGCTTGCAGAAAACGCCATTAAGTCTGGTTCCGTCTTACCAGAAATCACAAAAATCCCTGACCATCTAAAAATGCGTCAAGTTGAATGTGGGCCATGTTGGATTCTGGTCATTACCACAAATAAAGAAAAATTGACCCGATACAGCATAGAGCATGAAAATCCAAATTGAATTCTTCGTTCCTTGATGTTTGCAATTCCTAATCCATGGAAACACTCATTTTTGTGACATTTTGCAAGAAAAGAACGGTGGGCTAGAGATTTTGAAAATCTCATGATATTAAAAACACATAAATTGATGACACGTAAAAAAACTATTTAGAAAAAATTGTGAAGTTTCGTTTTGAACACTAACAGTTAGGGTAATTTGTAACTGCGAAGTAATTACTTACATTCTACGACCCTTCCCCTCCGCCAAAAACTCATTGAGATTTCAGCATTTCTAGATGTTTTAGATAATTTACAATATTCTTCGAAAGACTGAAAACTTTACCTGTGTCTTCATTTCAGTCACGGTCTGCATGTGGAACAATATGAAGTTAATATGTTGTTATAATGTAACATTGCACTACTATCTGCAGTTGACAAGAATGCAACATTTGTGGACCCTTGACAACTAAGCAATGCACAGTTTAAGATTAAATATTTATTTAGGTTTAAACCAAGCGAAAATACATTTAAGAGACATTGATAAACAAAATCCAGATCCCGTTTATTGTGTTAAATCCCGTTATAGCTCATTTCGCTTCGATTGGAAATCCTGGGTTACTGTCCCTGGTGAAAATAAATCTATCTTTGGACAAATCTAGCAAAGTAACATCTGGTAGACAGTAATTTTAGAGACAAACAAAACCTAAATAATTTTAGAGATTGACATAACCTGAGTTTCAAAAGTGGAATCAGCTCAGGAAAAAAATAATGTTATTTATATGCATTTTCTTTGTCTTATTGTCTTAACGGCTACATTCAAATGTGACTGAGGAAGCCATAGAAGGTGAAATCCTTTAATAACTTGTCGTTTTAGAGTGATCAGATGACAGGGAAACATGACAGTATGAAATAGCTTTAATTTTGTTTCATTGTCAGATAGTGGCCGATAGATCGATTTGTTTTGACATCACACACTGAACCCTAGCAATATTGATATACTATTTCGGATCCTGAGCACCGAGGCAGACAGCAGTTAGGTGTTGAATACTTAAATTAAAATTTTTCCGAAATATCCTTCATTTTTTACGTATTTGAATGTATCACCAAGCAATCTTAATCATCAAAAGTGTTCTTGAAAGTAATCACCAAGACACCGAAAGTAACACATTTTAGGGAAAATATAGTTCGAAAAAAGTTATTATCAGTTTTCAAGTATAAGTTGATGTTACCATTTATTTACAACTGTTTGCAAAAAATACAAGTTTG
The DNA here is from genome assembly GCA_038406175.1 of Haplosyllis leylae. NCBI lineage: Eukaryota > Metazoa > Annelida > Polychaeta > Phyllodocida > Syllidae > Haplosyllis > Haplosyllis leylae. The sequence goes on from JBCAUG010412795.1 coordinate 11,521, forward strand.
CTCGTGTGTTTTCATGTGAAGTCAGAAATGATGTCACATGGTGGGACAGCGGTTGATGTTAAGCATGACCGCTACAGATTATTCTGTGGTTCTTTAATCCTTCGTATTATTGAACGAGGTATGAACTAAGCAACATCAAGGTACGGGTCAAAGAGGTGGTGATTTCTATGCATACTGATTCTTAACTCCTATTTTATTGTATTACCCTGCTTGCTCTTGAATGGTGAAACTTCATTAATATTCCATCTGGTGTCCAGAAGGCGATGGTTGAGGTAAAGATCGTCAGCCGTTGCAGATCTTATTGTGTCACTCAGACCAGTAATTAGCGGGCTTCTGATGGACTATGTTCTCTGAGTCATTATGGTAGTTAGATTGAAGAGTGGACACTAATACTGTCTGATGTATGCCAGTATGGAGTCATTAAAAAGGCTAAATCAGCGTTGGGCTTTGGTAGCTCAAAACATTTATATACTTCCTGAAATCCTCACAAAACTACAAGAAACATTGCTGTTGCAAGAAAAAGCATGACCCTTTTTTGACATAGAAATATTATACAGATTTCATAATGAATTGCGCTTTCGACTAAAAATATTTGGATGCTATATGCTACCCGTTTGAGGTCAATTACTTAAATTATTTGAATTTGATTCAAGCGGTGCCTAACAGTGGACCCGGGGCCGTTGATTAGTGGCTTTAGCCTGAATAGAAACTAAGTTATTCAGATCATGTTGGCAACAAACATTGGGGTAATGGTGAAGTAATGTCGTTAATGTCTCCTCGGAGAAGACATTTACTTTGTTAGTTTTGCAGTATCACAGACCAATTTAGAGGCTGACTAGTACTTGCTCCCGTTTAATGGTCATTTTGCACAAGGAAACCTTTTCCTCAGGACATGATTTGTCAATGGTATAACACCGAACATAGACGTCCCTATACCATTATGGATATCAAAATTAATGGCTTATTCATACTGTACGGGAAAGGGACAGGTACAGGGAACTGGACCAGCACAATAGGAAACAATAGATCCTGGTTCCTTTACTTGTCTGAGATCGGTGTGAACATTGCTGTGCAATACATAAGAACCCATTGCCCCTGGTTCCGTTCCCGTGCATTGTGAATAAGCCATAAGACTTGGAAGGAGAATCTAATCAAAATTTAAGCATTTTAAAAAAGCAGCTAAAGTATTGGCAACATGTCTGTCACATGGACTAGATTTCTAAAGAAGTATATTCATGTAACAGTTCATGGAACAACCAAAACTTTGAATAAAAAACTCTACACAATACCACGTTGGATTAAATTAACCTCCACAAAGGAGAGTTCTGCAAACTAACCTCCCGAAAGAGTTTCACATTTTTAGAATGTTCACCTTTACAGTAAACTAAAAAAGTAATTTCGTGGACACCTCAAAATAGTTGCAAGTATTGTAAACTTTTTATTTTCATCTTGAATTTTATTTGATTATGTCATACAGAGAGGGTTATTTTCATCAAGCAGTCAGAAGACCGTGCCGCCTCCTGGACACTACTACCCCCTGGAATACGCCACCCTCCAAATCATTGGGGATGCTTTGTGTGCAGTTTTGGTCCCTATTCCATGAGCAGGACTATCTACTCTCATCCAATTCTACGATAGACAATAGTGACCTTAAGTAACCATCGCCAGCACGCACTACAACTGCTATGTTGAACCTAAAGATCGCGATTTTAATAGTTCAGAGACTGTATCCAAATTATTTCTTGTTAGTTCAACAAGTCATCCCATATTTCACTAACCAAGTATTGCTGCTGGGAGAAAAAAATTGCATGAAGAGGATGAAAAGAAGTATTGGTAATGTTTTGCAGTGTTCGTTTTCCCACATCGCAACGAGAAAAATGCACACATTGCCCTATGGTCTTCATACGAAGGTGCTGGCATTTCTGTTGATATGTCGCCTTTACCATTGAATTGACATTGACTACACTTTCTCCACCGGAGAAACTCATGATGTACATGTCAATAACAACGATTATTTGACCGTCATCCATTTCTGGATAGGATCAGGATGCAGTTATATGCTTGCTAAAGTATCATAAAAATAGTAGACATCCGGAGCATTGCGAAGTCAGATTGATTGTTGAACGGTTTGGCCATGAAGGAACGGACGATTGGGTTGGGATGTGTTACTCAGTGCTCAGGCCCTGTTGAGTTCCGAGAACTAGTGACACCTACATTTATGGGGCAACTTTACCATTGATTTACAACGGCATTAACAAATATAAATAACTACAGCCAATGCCCAACTACCGAGGCGTACGCATTAAATAAGTCTATCTCTGGTTAAGGAACAATCACTTGGACTTTGGGCTTCGTCAGCAGAACAAACGATGTCAAGGGGCTCTGTCAAAATCCTAACCAGAAGACAGGATTTGATCTACAAAGCCCAAGTATGGTGATTTTTTTCCTATTCTAACACAACGTGTTTACCGCAATATAAAATTCTTAGAATTATAAGAATTTAGTGGTGAAAGTGGATTTTTTCACGTAGACTGAATGGTAGAATGCTTGTCAATAAACTACGGTTAATGAAATTAACCTCTCCCTCTTTGCTGGCTCATTAGAAAGCTAACTACTTTGCACACGTCCAAATTAGCATCGTTAAATACTAGATAAAGTCTGGCCAAGGTATAGTTGAATATTTTTCCAGAACATATATCATTTCTTGATCAGGGGTTCAGTGCATAATCATGGTACAATATTTCGAAGGACATTCATGTTATCAATTCTCATATTTGAAGAAATGATCAAGTATATGTTTTTTATTAAAATGTTATTTCCCATTTGAGTCTTTCATATTAGAACACTAATACATAATCACTTTGTTTAGCAAACCCTCAATCTAGAAATACAGAAGTTTGGGGGGGGGAGAGAATTTGTTAATCTCATTTGAGCACCTTTCTGCGCAAACGGTTGCAACTTTTTTCACTCTGTGATTTCATGAGTATTTAATGATTCATCATGGTAAATACACATAACTTACTCGATACAGGCGAACCTGTTGACCCTGTGATGAGGGAAGCAATACTAACAAATGGACAACTTCTGGCTATGATCTGATAAATTATCCCGATGTTACCGAAAGAAATCGAATTGCACCTCACTGATCAGTGCCCAGCATTATTGCGCATTCCAATTCTGCTTTCGGTTCATTACTGTTATTTCTGGTTTTACGAAAGAAACCTAATTTCTCAGAATGAAAGTATGGGATGATAAAACACTTGGGCTTACATTTGTACATTTAGCTGTTGTAAATGACTTAAAAGTATGATATCCGTAACGACTAGAGTTTGAAAATAGAAATTTACATTTGGACAATTACAAATTTGTGATATTTCATGGGATTGATAAGATGATATCATTATTATTGGTAATGAAATAAAATAACATCAAATAACATTCGAAGATTTAAGTAATTTATATTGTTGCTGTCTCATTGACAGCCGGCTTAATTTGCCTATAGATTTTCATAGCACACAAAAACTAACAGGGTGGTGTGGAAAATAAGACTTTTTATGCAAATTAATCTAGGCTGTAAAAATTTCTCTTTGGCTAAGGCTCCCCAATGCAGGCAATCAAAATGAGGACTATATAAATCAGCTCTTAGGTTTTGAAATGAATGGATGAACTTCCTCAGACTGACGCTAGCAATAAACAAGAGAATTAACCATTTGACTATTTTATTTACAATGCACACTAACAGTGATGGCTTCTAGAAACTGTAGAACAGTAAAGGAAATGAATTATAGCAGTATTGAGAAATAATTTTGATATTACTGACCCAATTTGATCCTATCTTTTTATTTCTGAAACACATAATTGTGAGAACCAACTGTACTTATTATGATTAATACAGATTGAGTGACAGTGTCTGTGACTGTTTTGATCACATTTTGGCCAATACCAAGTAGATCTAGATGGGGCACATGAACGTATACAGGTAAGCATGTATCTTCCTTAATACGGCATGGATTCTTCCAAAATGTTAGTGGATAGTCTCTATGATAATTGTTAATGATTTGTGTTAATGAGCAGGTCTGCTATTTTCAAATATTTGAGAATGCATCATGTGTATGCATGATGAGAATGAGCATATGGCCTTGATTCAGTTTTGTTACTTCCAGTTGGAATTGTAGGCTGAAACAATAGTACCAGAAAAAATATTGGAAATATTTATTGTATATTAAAGGAATGGCAAGGGTTTGAAGTTTTTAGGTGAGAGGAATATTCAATATGGCTGTCATCACCATCCCATAAATGTTGGTCATCAAAAACCCTTAAAACGTTCATAAATATGTTTTTGACCAGTTTTGAAGGCATTCACGTGTGACATCAAAATTTACCTCATTGTATGTGAGCCTCATTGTGTCAAGTTATTTTTTTATGAAACTCCTCCATAATTCACATGTTTTACTTTTTGACATTTGACTTTCTTTTGAGATTTTGTCACATTTTTGACATTTCATTTAAATCAGCTCAGCCCGTCACATGGCTATATTTTACAAACAAATAACAGATAAATTTTCACAAATCCCGACTACCATGTGCGTAGTAATTCCGTAGAGTAACTGCCATCGAACTGACGCATGTAAAATGGATTAATAAATATCTATATTTCGACC
>JBCAUG010412906.1:0-16176 GCA_038406175.1 Haplosyllis leylae
CACCTGTGAAAACATTACCTTCCCCATTCCTTCGGAATGCGGGCGGTAATAAATGGTTCGGTTTTTGAAATCACGTGTCCTGCCCTACCCTGACATCCCGCCCCAATGTCTCTCCCATTTCTCACTCCCGTGTTGCAAGACTTATTTCTCTTCCAGGAGTAAAAGTATTTGAGACACAAACCAACAATGTCATCACACACATAGTTTCAGCGTTACTTGTAGACGAACCACTCCAATGTCAAGAACTGTCTAAAGATGTCAAATTCTTCACCCTCGTAGCTGGTATACGCAGGGTCAAAGATCCCATGTACTTAGTGGAAGCATTCTCGGGTATGTGTATCTGACTCAATGTGAAAGACGCATCAGGGTCAAAATGAAGAAAATTCAGTTTTTTGTGAATTTTAAAGTGTTTTACTGATGGATGTGTTAAGAAGAAGATGAGCCTTATGGTGCGTTTACACTGCACGATACCAAGACAGATGTAGAGACTGAGACAGACACGGGTACTGATAATTTAGCACAGAACCCAATGGGAATTTCTGTTGATTTGCGTCTCTGTGTAGTATGGACATCTCATGAGTCTATGAAACCCATTCTTTATCAGTCTCCGTATCGGTATCGGTGTCGGGCAGTGTGAACACACCGTTAGATTGAAAGGCATTCTTGTACTGTTTACAGAATGGCATTCAACGAACAGGAATATATACCTCATCATCGTAGGACCAATAGTAAGTTAACTACTATTCTTCCTTGATCCCGAGATTACGGAAATGAATGGAATTTCATCTTTCCCGTTAAATATTGTTTCAGTGTTATTTTTTCAGTTAGATGAAGAATTGGGGAAAATTATCAGCTTGAAAGTAAAAAAGTGAGTTTGCCCTTCAATTAAACGTTATAGATATTTCTCGCAATTGGAAACATTAAACTGCACGAACATACACGTAATAAGAATTGCAAAGCGTTGCAATATGATCTGAAACTTGACTATCTTTATTGCGTAGGTTACCTGGAGTATTTTACCTGGGCAGTCAGTCTTTACCAGTTACCCACTGTATTATAAAGCACAGCACAGCATTACTCAACTCATCCATAAGCGAAGGAATGTCTCTTGCAATTTTAGAGGTAACTTTGAAGCAGTATTTACACGTACAGTTTTTCAGCCCGTTATTAATAACGCACCGTTTTCTGTTAACATTGTGTCTATGATGACAGTGTGAAAACCACAGGGAATAGGTCTGCAACCCATTCTGTGCATTTTTCATAGACATAATGCTAAACAATAACGCAGCGTTTTTGAATAGCGGGCTGAAAAATGCTACGTGTAAACACTGCTTAAACAGCTATATAAACACAGCCGCAAAGGTGAAACTTTTAAATTCAAAGAAGTACAATTTAAATAGTGATATAAAGTGTCTCAATACTACCTTCATTTGTAATGTGTTTTAATTCTAAACGGAGCACGGAAGCATTAATATACGACTGTTTCTGGTTTGCAGGCAATGATACTGGGCGTGCCAGTTGTCGCGAGGGATATAGCAGGAAACAGAAGTCTGATAGAACACAGAAAAACAGGACTTCTCTACTCCTGTCCTCAGGTTAGTCTTCAAACAGGCTGCACGCACATGGAGACACTGGCACAATGGTTTCTTTTTAAATTAGCTGGATATGCAAAATCTTAAATTATGGGACAAATTTTTTGGTTTACGGGATTGAGATATACCCTTTTTTGCCTTCTTTCGTTTTTTTTTTTAATTTTTGAATAAAATTGTCGCACATCGTTACCTGGGACAAACGCACACTTACCGTCCCCTCCCGTCTTTCAATTTACAATTGGACTCATTTCATTGTTTTCAGGAGTGTGTAGAATGCTGCAAACAAATCCTGAATAATGAAGAACTCGTAAATGATGTGGTCACAAATGGCAAGCGAAAAGTGCAAGAGAGGCACAGTTGTGATGCTGAGTGTCTAGCTTACATTGACATTGTACAACGGATTTTGACCGAAACGTGAAAGTTGTCAATGTTGAATTTCAGACACTGACCTTACTAATTTCGTAGTGCCCTACTGCAATTCTAGTATGTCCCGAACCTTTTTGTACTCGTTCGGTTGGGTTTTCCAAACCTACGGAAAAGGCCCACCCATATTTGGTTTGCCTTTTGCCCAAAATTTTAAGTCATAGGGTTACCAAAATCATAGTCAGATGTTTACCTGAGTACGCCGGGCTTCTTTACCACGTCCATTTAGATTTTTGGAATGTGAAGTTTGTAGATTGGGGTAGTATTTCCATTGCAAGTGTGTTATGGATTTACACATTCATGCTGGGATGTGAAATCTCTTTAAAATGTTTTTGCCATTTTCGAGACAGATGAAAGCAAAAATGAACAGCGAGTTTTACTCGCTTAGTATTTCTACCTCTGAACAAATTAGATCTCTCTATCGCCAAAAACAAAGTGCTGGACATTTTTAATCAAAAATGTTTTAGATAATTGATATTTTGTGTGGTCTACTATGTCATATGTGTTGTATTTGAACAATAAATAATTTTAAAATACGTAATAATTCTCTTGAGCCGATTGATAATTAATATGGATAAAATTTTTTGAAGATTATACGACGTAAAATTGGACATTTAAATTACGGCAGAGCCGTGAACAAAAAAAGACATTTTTGCACCATTAACAATTATGCTTATTTATTACTTAATTTAAAAGCAACAACTTGAGAATTGTAAAAAGAATGCAATGGCATCATTGTATTGATGACTACTCTGCAACAATATAATACTGAAAAATTACAATAAATCTATAACATTGGAACATCAATGGACTATATGAGTAAGAGACAAAGATGAAAATTTGAAGCCGTAGGTACCTAGCTTGAACGTCTGTTAGAAACACGCACGAAATGATGTTTCCGTAGATCGTTTAAAAAGTATGCAATCCATAAATGTGGCGCAATTGGATCCACCTGTGTAAACAAGTATGCAAGCCATGTTTATACCTTGCTGTGTAAACAAAACTTAATTCCAGAGAATTTTTAATGTTTTTTTTTTGTTATGCCACATTTTCTTAATTTTGTCTGTATTTGTTACCCACAATCGTCTGATTAAACTATAACCGATTCTGGTAAAACATGAATTACTGAAAGCAGAAGAATCCATGTATTATATTCATAATCATAACAACTGCCGGCACCATTGACACGAAACACTTGAGTTTTATTACATTTAATATAATTTTGTAGTCTCTACATTAAGAAGTCCATTGAGCATTAAGAATATAATTGTTGAGCATTGCTGTTATTGTCCCGTATGGACACTGTATATTTTAAATTAATTACAATTTTGTTAAGGAATGTGTGATGCATGTAAGATGTAGCAGAAAGGGATTCAGTGTGTTGGAAAAGGTTCTACAAATTGTGCTCGAATGTTACAAAGGTACACCTTTCATGATTGTACACACATTTCTTGTGAGAAAAGTTCAACAGATTCTAACACTGTCGGATGACCTTTTTCAGGACACACAGCCTTTATCGCTTGTGCGAATGTATCAAGATGTGAGGTACATGGACTAGCCGATCCAGGATTCATTGAGGGGAAGAAACAATACCTTTTCCTGAAAATTTGCTGGTGGTACTAGAAGAGTAACTTATGTGATATGAGTCCCTATCTGTTTGGGATTGCCTGAGGAGGGATTCCAGAACCTCTGGCATTTTATCGGGGAAATAATTTTCATTCCTCGCTGAGCATTTTTTGTCCGAAAGTTTAGCATCATATTATTTCAGTCTTAAACCCTTTTCAATTTAAATTTGTTTTATTCCCTAAGTGTTTTTATGCACAAATGCTCTGAAGGAAGAGTAAATAAAGAAGTGGGATGAAATAATGGTGAATGGAGGGGAAATGGTTTTGAAACTTTCACGCGGAGTGAAATGAGGCAAAATTGTCTTGAAAATATGTGTAGGGTCCTACAATTCATCATTATTGTACTGGGGTGCCAAATTCAGGATCCCTAGTACCTTCCTAATCCCCTGGGTCCACCAGTGGCATGTCTTACGTTTCTATCATTATTATTACAATTTGATATTGCTGGTACATATGATATGTACAGAAGTCATTGGAGGCTATTGAAGTTAACCTGGAATAACATTTTTAAGACCAAATACTTGTACAGAACAGGTTCATGGTTTACCTAATGCTTTATGAGAAAATAATGACAACTTTTCCTTACCTATACCAAGTTACACGTAGCAACACGGCCAGTTTTGTGTAACTTCTACTAAAAATAAATCGAAACACTTGCCAACCGAATTAATCCTAATGCAAAGTTTAAATTTGTAAAGGCTACATTGAATTCAAATAGTAATAATTTTATTTTTAAATGAAAGCTTAAAAAACATGCCACCGATCCCAATTTCGTGTGCAGCCAAACTCTTTAAAATGTCAAAGAACAAGAGTCGAACTTGCCATGGAAAGTTTTCAAATTTCTTTGCACTGTAGAAAATTCTTCCCAAAGTGGCAAGCGTTTCCTCAAAGACTTCAGTGCAAATTGATCGGATAAAACTGTATTGTATTAAGGTTTCAGATGATGATGTGTTCTTGTTGCCAGGATCTTGATACAGGCACATGAAGTTAGGAGTATTATGTCAATAGAGTATCTTTTTCAGGAGTACATCATATTTGGATAATTTAAACCCTTTTTAGTTCTTGCTGAGAAATGTTTTTGTCATTCCGTGCCATTACATAATACTAGTGATAATACGATTAACAATGAAAACACCATTTGGCACTTGATTAAAGTTCACGATCCACACAAATATGCCAATAACTCCCAATTTATATTTTCCAACAGACAAAATCACTCAAAGTACAATCGAACAACTCTTAAATATCTGGAATTATTCTTGGTCAGTTATTGAATATTTGTCGACAGAGTAGATTTGCATATTTGTAATGCATATATATATGTAAGTATTTAACAAAAACTCGCTTTCGCATATAATTTTTCCGGAGCCTGACGGCGAAGAATTTTGTCGAGTTTTTCATAAACCCACAGAATTGGCAATAATGGCTCCAGAGGTTTTACTATATGAAAACATAAAATTCAGGAAAAAGATATGGCTTGTCTTCCTTTTGTCACAGCATCGTGATTTCATGTGGTCCGAAGCCTTGTTGTGACAAATTTTGGTCTATAGAGATAAAAAGTCACTACAAGCCCTCTTATAAAGGATTTGTAGTAAATTTTTCTCTATATAGAGAAAAAATTTATGTTTGTAGTGTATTGGCTTTTGTACTGACTACTATGGGAAAACCCTCTATTTTTTTAGGAGTGACAACACAAATGGATGAAAATTCCAGTTGTAGTGATAAAATCTCACTACAGCACTACAACAAAGTCACTACAAGACTTTTAGTAACCAGGACCACTCCTGTAGTAACATTATACAGTAGTTTAGGCATTTATCTTGCAAGGAAAAGCCCTGTACTTCACGAAAAGTTGCCGTGACAAAAGGAAGATGTTCCAGAAATATTACCCCAGTGAGTATTGAACCTGGGACCTCAGCCATTTAGGTCTAATGCTCTCCTCTCTGAGCTATAAAGGCATCTGCTACTTGGGAGATACTTAAATTGTCTTTTGTTCCTGCACCACTTGAATTCTTGCCACATAAAGATCTTAGATGTCCCAAGTCTCAATAGCTCAAAGAGGAGAGCATCAGATCCAAATAGCTGAGGTCGCAGGTTCAATGCTAACATTTTATTGCTGAATTTTTTTTGTTTTCATATAGTAAAACCTGAGATGCCAATATTAACATTATTGGCTATTTTATGGAAAACTCAAAGTTGCAAAGTATGCCAATTTCCTTGTCCTTGGCAGTGCGCAAAAGCCTGAATCTGTCTATGCTTTGCAGAAACCACACCTTTTCAAATTGTGTTTCATATCATGACATATAATTTTTTTATCACATATCATTTGGTTAGTATCAGTATCTGAGGTCATGTTCTCTTCATTCTTTTCAGGACAAAAGGATTATATTTACCACACAGAGTTCAATAGAATTCCTTCTACCTATCTAATCTCTAACTGAATTGATAAAAACATCGGATTAATACTTACAGGCGTGCTGTGAATGATTCCTATTATCACTGACGAAAGTTAAAGATCTCATACTATCGAGAGAAATAGAAAAAAGGATAATATGAGAACAACATTCAAAAACATGCGTGTAAACCCCTACCCATATAAGTCTTCATGTTACACTTTAAAACATCTACAATACGTGTTCGTATTCCTGAAAATCTTACAATGAAACCAGTTATATCAACCATCTTACACTCAAAGGGATTAATAATCTTCCACTGATGCAAAGCAACAAAATGTCACCAGAAAATATTTGTCAAAGACGCAGTGGCGGATCCAGGAGGGGGCGCCAGAGGTGCGCCAACCCCGAGTGGGGCGCCAACCTACTATTTGACCAATATATCCCAAAAATTGTTTGAAAATGAAGACATTTTGGCCCGAGGGGTCCCTTGCGCCCCCACCCCCAGATCTGCCACTGAGACGGCCAAAACTTTACGATTGTACACGCTTTCTTTGTCTGCAAAAGGATAAAAACTTTCAACTCACTTATTGCTGGTATTGACATCAATTGATGTGTTTGTTTCTCTTAAAATAAGATGAGAATACTTTTACATACATTACTTCTTTGTAGTAATTTGCAGTTTTTAAACAATACAAGCCACCGTCTGAATGAAATAGATTCTGCGATACTCCAAGCATCAATGCTGTCCTTCTACCACTTATATAGCTCCTTATATTTGCTAGAGGAAATTTTCTATCCAATTGGAGTTTTGTTCTTCAAAAAGGTGGCATTTTTACCTCTGGACCTTGTCTTTTAACTGTGTCCTTTACCTTGGGATTATAACTTTGATGTTTGCTATTCTAAACATATCTTTACTCAAATAACCATTTATCATGAATGAGGAAATGGCATAATGGTGCATTATTGTACTGTAATAATGTATATACACATTTAAAATATTACAACATACATCAGTGAAATGTATCACAGATACAGGTGGTATTAGAGTTTTTCCTAAATGAATTTCACTGAATTCAGCGAATTCAGTGAGTCGCGGCAAAATCCAAAGACGGTATGGTTACCAGAGGTATTACCCTGGCAACAAATACATTACCAGTGGTAGTAATAGAAAGTGCATATCCATTACTGTCTCTGGGCAGATGTCCATTATGACTCACAACATTAAGTACACACCATACAATAGACAGAAATGTAAAATATCTTCCTTACTAATAGATACATAGGAATGTATCTTTTATCAGACATTTAGTGTCTCTGACAACCGTACTTCTTTTTGAATTTTGTCTGGATTCAATGAATTTGTTAAATTCAGTGAAAGTCATTTAGGAACCAAAAACTCTATTGTTTCGCATAAGTCTCTTTTCACACCCGGTATTCGTGCGGCTTTACTGACGTTATCATTTTTGTGCAATGCAGGAAAAGTGACAAGCGTATTTTAGGCTCAATACTGGGCACTTGTCAGTAAAGCACAAGGAATCGCTATCATGATTAAAATTACAAATTCAGCCATGAAATACTCATTCAAAGTGTGGAATGAAAAATTATAATCATTTACACAGAAATATCTCACGGGAGATTTTCATTGGTAGGCTCAAATTTTTTTTTGAAAATGTGTTTCTGCTGGAATTTGTGAAAAACTGGATATACCGTGTTTAAGCGTGAATGATTGACGATGGGGAATGGCAACATTGTCAATGAAGCCACAAGAGTATCGGTTGTGCTGATCGGTTATTGAATATTTGCAAATTTTATCTGGGCTTTTAGCATAGTTGTCAGTTAAATGAGATGAGATGAGATGTAAACCACCTTCGACAAGGTAACTCTGCTCTCAGGGTTTGAAACGGATTCTTTTTGGGAGGACATCAATTTTTGTTTAAAAAACAAAGCTTTAAAGCGAACTGCTCGCCGACATTAAAATATTAATGAAAATGTCACTCCCTATTCATTTACAGTGGATTTCATGTTTTGTCACACAAAATGGACATCTATCTCTGTTTTTCTTTTGTGTTTCAAAAGCCACTTCAGATTTGATTGATTGTGTCTCCAATCAAGAGCTCAGGGGGTCTTCCTAGTGAAAATAAGACCATAGTGGCGCGATGCTGACGTCAAATAGATCAATGTTTCGAGAGCTTAGATTTGATTCACAACTGTTTTTATTACAAAATCACAACAGTTTGCTAAAGGTCACTAAAAGAAAACATTGGTATTATTTTTTGACGATTCAAATGTTAATATTTGAAGTGATATTTGTTGAATCAGATTTCCTGATAAAAGTTCAAGATTTGCTCCATTGAGTTTGCCTGTACTCCAAAAAAAAGACAATGCTGGAATGTTGTTCGGTCAACTTGAGCCAGTATCATTCCCATTGACTTGTTTTCGTAAATTTCACGGGTAACCTTTTCATGATTGTTAAAGGGAGAGACCAAGTTTTTTCTTACTTCTTCGAGCAATGCAAATATGCATTTACAATATCCTAACACTACACCAAAAACATTCAATTACGTTTGAATATCGAATATTACCTAAGTACAAGGAAGAGAAAATTTACCTAAAAGAAGAGGAAAAATTGTATAAGAAAACTAGATGTAAAATGTTGCTAGTCTGATTGGAACCAGTGAATTTTGGTGTCGTCACTGACATGGCGTTGCTTGTCAAATATTCTGAACATTCGAAAGAAGCTGGGTAGTATAGGCTCCTGGCTGATCCGCACCAGATGGGGGTAGTGTTTTCGGAAAGCTGCCGTCGCTTCTTCCAGGCGATAGTGAGGGATCTTGATGAACAGATGGTGAATCTGGTGAGTTCCAATGTGGTGTGTCAGATGATGGGCCCAACCATAGTCTCTGTCAACACTAGAGAGCTGGCCTGCGGGTAGAGAAAAATACTAAACAATGCAAATATGTAAATTTCCAGTGTGAATTGTATTATGATTTCATCTAATTTTGTGACAAGGGTGATGAGCTAAATGAAATGCATACAACCAAATTTATAGTGGAACACATTTGGTGAAGAGTAATGGACCTTAGGCATTAAGGGGAACTGAGGTTCTGCTTTGTACAGCACAAAATACTTCAGCACAGTGATCCATTTGTCTATTTCTACCCTTCATGAATACAAATTTAGTTTTTTGATATCGTCACACATTGAAATATGTGGCAATATGGAAGAATTCAGAATCCCAAACAATCCCAAATAGATTATAGAATGTCACACAACCAATTATGTTTACAGAATGTTCTTCACAAAGAGAAATTTTTATAAATAAATGTAAAGCTCTCTATTTATTTCAAGCAGATCTATTTCAAATAGATACAGATTGCAGCGAAAATAAAACAAGATTTCTCTTTCCCTTTGTTGGAAATGTTTAAAGGCGACTGTACAAAGGTAATTGTGAACTGGATTTTTACATGTTTAGAAACTCGGAAACGTACCGAATATCTATTTATTCAAGTAATTTGAAGCTAGAGTAGATTTTTGGTAATAAGGAATTTCATGGTTTAAGAGATAAGCCTCAGCTGTAAAGCTTAGGCAGTTCAAAAAGAATAACAACCTTACATTTGATATCAAATCTACGTGACATAGGAGTAAAATAAGGTGTCAGAGATGTTCAAATTTAACGCTTTTGAAACATTGAACTGATTTGTAAAGCGCATGATGAGAAAGTAAGTCGTTGGTTCGAATAGGTTACATCTTTGACATTCGAGTTTTCCTATATTTCACAATTTTCTGTCAAATCCCAGCAGAATTCTGCCAGCATTGACATTCAATGGCTGCGACCCATTGTGTGTCAATGCTGGCAGGATTCTGCCATGATTTGGTAGAAAATTACGAAATATAGAAAAACTCGATTATTGCACTTAAAATCTTGTATTGGATCGATGAGAACTGTTTAAACTGCAATGTCTCAGATCACACACGATGATAATAATCAAGATATGAATATAAAACATGATATGAGGCAGCAACTGGTTAACCGATTATTACTCTTGACATTGGGATAGTCCACACCGGTAATGTGTGGCAAATGGTTCAAGTTTTAGAGCCCATTTACATCTAGTGACAGCGACGCGTCTGCGACGTCGCTGCGACATCGCTCCAAATGGGTTGCAATGTGATTTCCAAGCAACAGTCACTGACGCTTGGTGTAACAGTACAGGATAGAATCCATATGTTTGATTTGGGAGCGATCTCGCAGCGGTGTCGCAAACGCTAGGTGTAAACGGGCCCTTACACATGATTCGAAACTCACCTCTAACATTATCCCATTTATCATCGCTGTACCAAGGCACCTGCACCTCCGTGTGATGAAGGAAGGTCACCATAACCAGCCACGAAGCAAACACGAAAACTGAAATTTAGCATTACAAATGTGTTTCAACAGAGTGACGGGCTAAGGTGGCTCAAGTAATAATCCATGTGTTAAAATGTCAAAATCTGTTAAAATGTCAAAAATGTGTCAATATGTCAAATTAAAAAAAAGACTTGACAGAATGAGGTTCAAATATAATGAGGTCAATTGCATTAAATATGAAGGTCATTGAAATTGATGAACATTTGGAAGTTTTCAATGACGATCATATGTAATGTCAATATATGTCAATATGTAATTGTCAATATTGGGGTTGGTGGACAAAGTAGAGCTAGTTAGCCGTCCCCCAACCCATTCACTTGTTTCAGTTTACATTTCGTGTGGGCAGTGATGAAAGGCTCTGCTCATCCTGAAATGGTGCGTACCCATTGGGAATACCTTTGGCATTATTCCTATTTATGGCATGAAGCATTGAAGATAGGGGTTCAATGTCAATGGGTGATTTGTAGAGGCCACATAAGACTACCTGTGGGCACATCTTGAAAAACATTTCCCATTGACAGTTCCACAGTAAAATTGATGACAAATACAAACTTCAACTTATTGGGGCTAATGTTATGATACTTTGTGGGATTGATCATTTCAATTTAAATTTTAAAGATGATTTAGTGAGAAATAAAATAAACCTGTAGCAGTTTCAAATCTTAAATTGAGTTCAAACCTCAATTGGAAATGCGCCAAAGACAAAATTTATCGACTTCTGTTGGACTGTTATTGACAATTTCATTTGATGGACCATTATCATAACTGTCCTCAATTCTTCTATTAACAGATAGATAGACTTCCAATGGTCACCAAAAATGACAGAACCAAACCGTTTTAACCCTGATGGTTCAGTCAGTGGGTCTCAGAAATTTAGATTCGAAATTTAGTATTGTGTAGTATTCAATTCACATTCATGTTTACAATTCAAGAAACCATGAGACACTTGCTGAGAGAAAAGACAAAATCCTCGCCTACAGATTCCGAATATTATTGTAATCTTAGTACTTACCCGGTACTGCATAGTGAACAAGCAGTGCGATCAGCCCATATGTAGAGAAGTATTTGCATAAAATGAGGGACCACAGCGCGAGGGAAACAACCGAGCATGTGCACCCGAACCAGTGTTCCACGAAGAGAGGGTGCATGGGGTTGAAGTGGTTGACCCGCCTGGGGTGGAATCCTCGCACCAGGTAGGACCACCAGCCGCCTCCGAAGCAGAACCATGGCACGAAGTTCTTTCCATCATCGTGTTTGGCTCGGATGGGGTAAAAGATCTCATCCTTGTCGATATTTCCGGTGTTCTTGTGATGATGCTTGTGAGTCAGCTTCCATGGGTAGAAAGGGACGAAGATAAGAGTGTTCAGCAAAGTCCCTGTGATGTCATTGATGACATCATAATTTGAGAAAGAACCATGACCGCAATCGTGTCCAAGAACAAACAAGGCCCAGAACAAAGTCCCTTGCAGTAGCCAGTATACTGGTATGTAAAGCAACGTGATCACACTGTACGGTTGAAGTTCCACAAGTCTCATACTAATGTAAAGAAGTGTCACCAAAGTGAGATCCTTTAGTACATAGTAATAAGAAGTCTTGAGATCTGATTGAAAACAGTGCTTTGGTAGTATCTTCTTGAGCTGTATGATGGAAGGGACATCTCTTGGTACTGGATCATTCTCGCCAATGTCTGTCCACCTCTTGTTGTATTTTTCTTGTATGTCTGTGGTTTGCTCTGCAGGTTTGTTTGATAGCCTAAGGACCGCTGCTTCCTCGGACTTTCCCATTGTTACACCTGGAAAGAAAGAAAGTTTTCTCAACTTACATTTTCGTCTTTTAGAAAAGAGTCTACTGAGCATAACCAAGAAAAGAACCTGAACTCGAACCCATAGTCCTCCATCTGATTGACCCTTCCTTCGACACAATTTCAGTGTCTTCAAAAAAACTTGTTTTTGATTAATTCCTGGACGAAAAAGCCTTTTTAAAGTTAAATTAATATACCTATTTTTCTGTTCAACGATGAAGAAAGCATTAACTGCTTTCTCGGTCAGTTGAACTCAAAAGTAAAACAGCTGTCGTGCAGCCGTTAAATACTTCAGTACGCTGTAGCTGTTTGGTTTCTCCGGACTTATCCGAATGCAAATCAATTGAGATAAATAAACAGATAAAATCTTGGTTGTATTCAAATGGGACGACTGACCACATTGCCACTCAGAAAAATATTCAAAAACTGAATTCTGAATAACAGAGCCAACAAATGGAAAAAAGTGAATAATTATTCAACAAACTTAAATACTCGACAGGTAATGGAAGTGGGAAATTTGTAAGGAGTCAAAACTCAAATGCAATGTAAACCAACATAATAGGTTTCCATTTAAATTACTTGATAGATCTAGAATCTTAATTTGTGGACTATATTTTCATGGTCTGCAACCTCGTGATGCTTTTCCTATTTGTTGTCTTTAGAAATATTTTATTTCGAGCGGCAATGTGGTCAGTCGTTCCATTTAAAAAATATCAATGAGTAATATATTAATGTGTAAAATATCAATGAAACATTTTTTGGCATAATATGATACCATAGTTTGAGAGCTTGTGCGTTACAGTTAAAACTTCAATTGTCCTATATTGACTAAAGACTACCTGATAGGTCACTCGAATGGCCAACACCAATTATCTTTTCTTGTAAAGTACCGTTTGCCCCCTCACAAAATGATTTCTCTCCTTGGCTTCTATATTGATTTTAATTTCCATTTTGTCCAAAGCACAGTATCGTACAAAGTGCATTCATAGTTCAAGAAGGTACTTTTCAGATGTCTTCACAAATGTGAAATTTGCCGATTTGAAGGACATTGAACATTACATCCGGCAGGGAGTTCCGTAAATTCGGACTGTTTCTGAGCATTTCGGCCAATTCTGATTGGGTTTTACTATGTTGATCAATGAGAAAATATATTGGAAGCAAAATTAAATAAATAAAGCTGTACATTTGTCTCATAGAACATTATGCCATCATGATGACATTCTGGGCAAATTCCAACCAATTACTGCAGCCTAAATTAGGCCTACTTATCATAAAAGTGTCAGGGTATATTCCCCAAATCCATAAGAACCCCACTCAATCACTAAGCTGACTCTAAACAGGCCAGCACAAATCCTGCCAGACTTTTCTGATCCGAAATAAATTATCTACAACATTTCTTTTCAACCAATCATCGACAGGCCGACATCGAGATCTTTTCATGAACACAGTATGAAATCAGTAAGGATAGATGTGATTGGCATTTTTGGCGGGCAAGGACCAGAGAATTGTATCATATAACCTGTAAATGACAGAATTTACTGAACTTCATACAGGGTGCATTAGTACAGAATTGTATTTTCACACGGCACCAGATGTTCTTTTACTAGTCTCCCGAGATTATCGGTGATACTTGTAAAACTGCTCCCGATCATTACACTGTATTGGCATAATTTGTAAATCAATATCATACCAGACAACATCATGCGCTTACTTTTTGACTGCAATGTCACAGGTGCTCTTTACCAGTCTAATCTAATTTATCTTGGTCAAATCCCAAATGAATGAAACAGAAAGGAAAACAATGTCAACAATGATCATTATCAAAATTCAATCGCGGACCACTCAGTCCACAAAACGTGGCAACCATTCTTGAAGATATCATACCGAAATCTTTAAGTTTGTGCAAGAGCCATTACTAGTGCAAAGATCAGTATAAGGCATGGCAATCGAGTTTTTCCTTCAAGCACAAAGCTGAACAGTTGGCATTTTCGTACTGCTTAAATTTAAGAATATAGCAGACGTTTCAATTATATCAATTTTAATTCAATGAATATACCCAATTTACATTCGAATAAAAACATCTAATCTGTTTTCCACTGGAAGTCTGGTAAGACTGATAAGGTTGCCTACTTTGTGCAATTTCAGAAAAACTCGAATAGGTCAGTGAAACTGAGACGGTAGTCCGTTTATCTTGATAATGGTTTTGTGCGATTCTCTAGAAGTCTTCTGTAATTCAGTGAACACAGATTGAGTGCATGGTTTATGTGATAGAAGGATTCCATATCCTAGAAATTGAACTAACTACCTTTCGGAAATACTCGATTTTGTTATGTTGACTTTGACGTTTTGAAAGTTCAGTGATTGATATCGCACAACATATGTCACAAGATATTGTACATCTGTACAATCTGCCTGTAAAATCATTTCAGGACTGAACAACAAGTTGATGTTTAAAATCTTTACGACCTTTTTTTTTGTTTGCAATACTTAAAGAATAACGCACATTTATCACTTTTGACAAAAACAAACTTCAGGTCGAAAAATTACATTCAATTCAAAATAGAAGACCATTGATATGAGAAAAAGAAAATTTAGACACAATCCGATGAGCGTCATGGCGAGCTCAAACCTTATTCTCTACACATGGTGTGAAACAAAGAGTCCCAATCGGTTTATTTACGCGCATTTTGAGTCTCCTTATTTCATTTTTGACAACAGATTGCTCAAATAATAGCAAATAGCAGATAGCAAATAA
The DNA here is from genome assembly GCA_038406175.1 of Haplosyllis leylae. Lineage (NCBI taxonomy): Eukaryota > Metazoa > Annelida > Polychaeta > Phyllodocida > Syllidae > Haplosyllis > Haplosyllis leylae. The sequence goes on from JBCAUG010412906.1 coordinate 15,001, forward strand.
TTGTCATCCATACATTCGACTTTTCCTTAAATTGATGTGGCATAATTTGCTTAATTGTTGTATATAGCCTACACCTGATTGAACAATAACAACTTGCAGCTGATTATTCTAATTATGATACCTATTTCAATGTCCAAATGATTTACAACAGCAAATATAATTAGAATCAAATGACTCATCATCATTTTACAATACACTCCTTCTGTTCCTAAGCTACCTGCATTGTAATTTTGCTGAATTGGTCAAAATTAATTCTAGAAAACTCAAATTTGTTGAATCGGTCAAAATTAATTCTAGAAAACTCAAATATTTGTGTTTCAAAAATGGACAAAGTGCATTTTGAGAATATTAGGAAGTGTAAGAATTTCACACAGGTGACTCGTGGGGGAAATTGGCTCAACTTTCATGCATGTTGACATTCAGGCATGGTGACCTTCCTGCACTTAAGCAACTGGTGACAAAAATTCCCAAACACTGATAAAACCCATATTTGTGATTTCTGGTAATGGCTGCCATCCCAGATGGCTGGCATAATGTTCAAGTTGAAGACTGAACCAAACTTAGTAGTGTGCAGTTTTGTACCAAGTCTCTATGTTGACTCTATTAGTTATAAAAGCCATATTTGTGATTTCTGGCAATGGCTGCTATCCATGTTGGCTGACAAGAGATGGTCATCAAAAGTCCATTATACCCAAAAAGAAATTTTTACTTTTTTTAGAGTTTTCACGTTTTCCAATGTTCATTTTGGTTGGATAAACATTCATGCGTAGGTGAGTGTGATTTAGTTGTCACAGCAACTGCCCTTTGTCTGTAGTTTGCTGTTTCAAAATTCATGCGTGACCTTTCTTGACTTGTTAATTGTTACAAAATCGTCAAAAATCTCAAACAAGAAAGGGGTAACGTGTGCGACCGTGTTTTTGTGAGGTGCAAATTAGTAATGTAATGAGAGGTTAGAGACCTTTCACACAAGTCTGCGTGGCGAATAGGAAATAAATTAGTGGCAAAAAGTAAACTGGGTTGGTGCTACTACGAGTAGATAGGAAATAAAACATTTTTTAGAACAAAAAGAGAGACGAATTTAACTCTTTCGTACGCCAATGTTATTTTTTGTTACTTGTCATTTTTTGCACCATCATAACACAATGTATCTTTTATGTTCAGATACCAAATGTAAAA